>CM046672.1:30357649-30535149 GCA_025594165.1 Tamias sibiricus
TCTGGGATTACAGGCGAGCCCCACTCACTCTCTTACATGTGTAGCCTCACACGTTTTTTCCTTGAAGTTTCTCAGGGAGACCCTTTGATTCCCAGTGACTTACCAGGGTTTTCTTCCAAATAACACTGGGCTCCCCACAAGAAGGATCTGCTTAATTAAAGAAAACACAACAAACCGGGTGCGGCAACTGCCAAAGTCAGGTTATCGTCTGGTGCAGGTCTGTAATCCCTTTACTTGGGGAGGCTGAGGCAGGAGGATGGTGAGTTCAAAGCCAGCCTCAGCAATGGCGAGGCACTTAGCAACTCATGAGACCCTGTCTCTAATAAAATACAAAAAAGGACTGGGGATGTGGCCCGGTGGTGGTCGAGTGCCCCTGAGTTCAATCCCCGGTGCCAAAAAAAAAAAGAAAACAAAACAAAGAAAACCACAACGAAGCAAACCCCATGTCCCTGCCAGTTTCTCCATGGCTCACTCTGGGAGCTGCCCCAGGACAGGGATGGACTGTCCACACCACACCCTTGCCAAAGGCAGGGGACACAGGGCCCCTTTATTAGAATAAGGCTGAGCACGCAGTGTCCCTGGAACGCACGTCCTCTCTCCCAGCCTGAAAGGGGCTCCAGGAAGCCCCCAAGAAGAGGCGCTGCCCACAACTCCATGGGCCAGGCTGTGGAAGGCGGCTGTTGGAAACCAGAGCCTGCACCTGACCCAGAGCGCCATAGGCCGTGGGAGGCCGTGGCTTGACAGAGGGGCCCCCCGAGTATGGGGGTATGGTGTGTGGCCAAGAGAAGGCTGACCTCTTCTTTCCTCCCCAGATGACCTTATAGGGCTGGGGTGGGGGGAGGGAGGGTTGGAGGAGAGGCCCCGAGTTCAATTTGACATCAGATATGCCACCAGCTGCCTCTATTTGAGGACATATATCTAGGAAAGAGACCTGCAATTCGGAGCTCGGCAGCAACCAAAATCTTTTTTTTATTAAAATGCTTTGTGCTCCCGGGTACCAGGGAGGGAGTTAAGCTGGTCTGTCTCCAGGAGTATGTTTGCCTAGAGCACGCTATTAGATACTTTGTCTCCTTTAAAATAATACTAAGAGATGGGCTTTATGTCTCTCGCTCCTGATGCACCCCCAGCCCGGGTCTATCAGACTGCCCGGGTCCCCAGAAGCTTGCAAGCTGGAGAAAGCCAACTGGGTAGATTTTTTTTTCCCCAGGTCGCTTGTGAAATCGCGGCTTCCTCCATACACCAGGCTGCAGACAGCTCCGTGGCAGAGTTACAAATGCGGCCACATCGCTCACAGTGGCACTCCTCGCGGATAAAAGATTTTATCGAGATCATTTATTTATAAAGAAAATAGTGCCCAGGATGGCCTCATTACGCTCCTGTTAATCAGCTCTCTGCCTGTCCCGCCGTGCTCAAGCCCATAAGCGTTTGGAAGATAAAATAGAGATACATTTGGTTATTCCTTGGCACCTCGTGATTGAAAAAAGGGAGGGAGAGAAATAACAGGACAGCAAATCCTTTAAAGTGATCGCTTTTTTACGCGCTGCGCGCACAGCGCTGGGTTTCTCCGAGCGCGTGTGTGAAGGCATCTCGGAACACGTAGGACGGTACCCTTGGCAGACTGTAATCGTAAATAACCACCTCCTTAAACGGTACAGTGTGTATTATTTTTCTCCTGTGAACTGGGGGCCTCACGCGCATGATGCTCGAATTGCAAATCATAAAACTGCGGGTGCGACTGGTATTTTTAATTCAAGAAGAAGCTACAAGAAGCAGCTAGAAGAAACGTCGCGTTTAAAACTGCATGAATGCTGGGGCTTGCTGTGATCCGTCCTGAGCCGCTCCTTTGCCCAAATTCTCAAGAACTGCCTGAGCCCTGCGCTTCTCCGTTTAAACATCTCCTGCTTGGGCTGCCACAAAGAGCCTTTGTGCCTTACTCTGAAAAGCCCTAGGCACAGGATTATGTGTGCTTACACGTCTTATTTTAGACACCCACAACAAAGTATACCAAAGGCAAGTTTATGTTTAGAGCTATCAATAAAACATAACTGAGTCTGCTAAATTAGTAATCATGAAAAACCTACACCGTCTTTTTTTTTTTCTCTCTCTCTCTCTCTCTCTCCTCTATCTTGATTTCTCTTTTTTAATATTACAAAGCAACTTTTAAAGCCCTTGCTTTTGGTGGATGGGTGGTCTCCTAAGACGACATATACTTAAATACTTAAATATCTCAGAGGTACCTCAAGGCCTTATTTTGGGGTTGAGGTATCCAGGGAGAGAGCTAAACGAAAATCTAATAATGGTTTTGGGTTAAACGCCTCCGAGTGCCGCCAAGGGCCCTGCCATCAGATGTCCACGATGCAGGCGTCTTCTATTAGCAAAATGGGGAAAATACAGTTTGTCTGCCATTGTTTTTTTTTTTTTTTTTTTTTTTTTTTTTTTTTTTTTTTTTTTTTTTTTTTTTTTTTTTAGTGCTGGGGATTGAACTCTGGGGCACTCGACCACTGCGCCACATCCCCAGCCCTTTTTTGTATTTTATTAGAGACAGGGTCTCACTGAATTACTAAGTGCCTCGCCATTGCTGAGGCTGGCTTTGAACTCATGATCTTCCTGCCTCAGCCTCCCAAGTGCTGGGATCACAGGCGTGCGCCGACGCGTCTGGCTTGCCGGCCGTTATTAACGCAAATGAATAGATACTTTTACTGGAGCCTCTAAAAGCTCCCTTTCCATCTCACAAACCCGGGGAAACTGCACAAGAAACCATTTAGCCAAAAGGGACAGTGACTTCCCATCTCAGGGAAGCGACTCTGAAACATAAACAGCCAGGCGGAAAAGAAAGGTGCCCACCAGAGGCAGCGTCAGAGCCAAGTCTGGGACAAGGACAGAGCTGTTCTCCAAGATGGGTTTCACACGCAGAGTGGGAGGGGCAGGGCCATCCAGGTTCCCCCCATGGGGGCCTGCAGACAGGCGTCTGGGTGCGGTTTCTTTTTTTGGAGACTCAATCATTTGCAAGAGGTTGGCGGACTAGAAAACAGACAATTATCTCTCTCGACTGCTAGAATATGAGAGCTGGAAGGCCTCTGAGATCAGTCAACAGAGTGGTTTTCATTTTCTTTTTAGCCTCAGAACTCTTTCTTCCCTCAAAATATTATGCAGAACTCTGATTATAAAAGAAGATAAAAGCAGCAAGCTCTGGTTAAGGTGGGGCTGGGGGGTTCGGGATCCCACCCACTGAGCCCCTCACCCTCCTTCAGGAAGTTCTGTGAATGCCTCAGGGTGCAGCAGAACATAATTTTAAAACCAATGTATCTTAGTTTCACATGCTCCCCCCTCATAGATAAAAGAAGACATGTCTCAGAGAGGGCAAGTGACTTTTCCAAAGTCACACAGCTTGCTAAGGGCAGAAAGGAAACAGTAATGCCGGACAGGGGCGTTGCGTGCTGGACTTATTGATTCAAAAGCAGGAAACTAGCTTCGTGGCCACACCTTGGCCACAACTGATTTGCCAGGCTCTTATTGTGATTCTGTCTTATTGGCAGTGAGCAAGAATATTCGTCATTAAATTTAAAGCATCTCCCAATGGCCTCTCCACCCAGCCATGCGGTTCCAGCAGGAGCAGCTGGATTTTTACCAAATCCATATCCTGACCTCGGTTTATCAGCCTGGAACACTGAATGGAACCACAGCATACAAAGTGCAGGAACGGTAACAGCCGTGTTCTCTACCAAGAGGAGGGCTCATCTGCAGTGAGAGTCCTGCCTGCAGCGCGGAGCCCAAGGTGAGGAGCCCACGGTGCCCCGCTGCAACCTGGTGCCTCCTGTGCGGTGGCTGGTTCGCCCTTCCTTCAATCAATCGGTTGCAGCAAACAGGCTGCGGGTTAGCCTTTGGGAACCTGGGGCGCGGGATCGCATGGACACGGTCCCTAACTCTTCGCTGGAACAAGGCATTTCCTGGCTTCTGCTGCCTCCGTTCCTCGTCTGCGGGATGAGTCTCAGAGCTATTTCAGCCAAACGCTCGGTCAGAACTCAATTTCAGGAGCAGGCCACGTGGGTGGCTTAAGCTCGAGGCTTCTGGAACTGGGTTCTGGAAAATCAGCTTTTACTCGCTGTCGCTCAGCGCGAAGATGCGGTGGGTCTGAGCGAGCAGGGGCGTGGCCAGAGCTGCAGGCTGGGGGCGGAGTTCATCACGGCCCCGCCCCCGCAGGAGGCGCACAGCTTCCGGTTCCTGTGAGTCCTCCGTCTGCACTGGTGTTGTCCTCCACCCCGGCAGGTCTCAATCCCCACTGGGTGCCTGCCGGGGTACCTTCGGCTTTGCATAGCAGTTCTTTGAGTTTCTGAGTTTTCTGATACTAAAGATATGACAAAAACTTACCATTCTGAGACTGTGCGCATCGTTCTTTCAATAGCCAGCCCAGCGAGACCACCGTGCTTGTGTTATTTTCTTTCTGTGCATTCACTAGCTAGTTTGAGTCTGGGTTGGAGCCCTTGCAAGAAATTCCTGACAGTGTGGAGACTTGCAGACATTCATCCCAGCCCCCAGGGGTCAGGGTGGCTTCCCTGGTGCCCCAAGCCCTCTATGGAAACACCGCAGCCGGGGCAATCTACAGACAGAACTTCATGCATTGGCACAAATGTTTTCTGAGTGCCTCTGGGAAGGGAAGACAGAAATGGCCATACAGGAGACAAGGTCTCCCCCAAAAAGGGGGGGAGGGTATCAGTGGGAGTACAGGGCCAAGGGCAATTGCTCCCAGCTCTGGAGATGAGGAAGGGGCTCACAGAGAAGGTGGCTTTTAGCTGTGGCTCTTGAGGAGGTGGGGGGAATCAGTGACAGAGGTACTGGGCCAAGACAGAGCAGGGCATGTTGCAGCCCGTGACTCCTCCTTCTGAGGACATCCTAAACGGAAAATGTCACTGAAGGTGTGGGTTGGACTCATTCTTGGGATTCTTCATATGGGTCACATTTATTTTGTGTGCTTTGTTGACGAGAGCGTGGGGCGTGGGATCTCATCCATCCTTCGCTGGATGCGCACACACACCCTCTAGCTAAATCCCGAATTATTTCCATTCCCATCAGAGTTTGCATGGGTAAGAGGTAGGGCTGGGATTCGAAGTCCTACCAGGTTGTTCTACAGGAGAAACCATGACTTTATGGACCCAATGCACAGGACAAAACCCTGGGGAGATGCTGGTGTCTAGAGAGCCCCTTGGAGCTCGTGGAGGCGTGGGTCAGGGAGAATCTAGGCTTAGCTCTTTCTCACGGCATTGTCCTTCTACAAGCTGACGAGATACAGTAGAC
Source organism: Tamias sibiricus (assembly GCA_025594165.1). Classification (NCBI taxonomy): domain Eukaryota; kingdom Metazoa; phylum Chordata; class Mammalia; order Rodentia; family Sciuridae; genus Tamias; species Tamias sibiricus. The sequence continues at coordinate 30,362,942 of CM046672.1, forward strand.
TCCCGACCTCCAGTGTCATGGGGTTTTTAAATATGCCCCAGGACATCTGTGGAGATATCTGCAGCATGCATTTCCCCCACCATCTTCCACTTACCCAGCAGCCCCTGATTGTTGTGGTTCTGGGCAGGCCGATTGGATCCCTGGCCCAAGGCGGGATGTGAATGACGCCATGCTGAGCCAATCAGAGCATTCCATCTGTGTTTTCCCAGTTATTGCTCAGGAGTGGGGGTAACATCAGCTGCCTTGGTCTTATTGGGTTTCAGGACTTTGGGAATGCCGAGACAAAGATGATTGCTGCTGTTCTAGGACATGCACAAAGAAACAGGAAGCTCTGTAGATACTGAAACCTACCTTGAGGCTTGGAGAGAAAAAGCTTGCTGATTTTGGAGTCATCATTGAGCAACTGAAAGAGAGAAATCAAGATGGAGAATCTAGATCTTGGCGATATCACTGGGCTCCTGGATCATGCCTCACCTGAAACCTCAGTAGATCTAGCTATGTATTTTGTAGTCACAAAAGCCAGTTTGAGTTTGGCTTTGGAGGCTTGGTAGCCACAATTGGCCTGGGAAAAGTTCTGTCATGGTTTGCGGACCCAATCTTTGTGTGACCTCAATTCTCCAAGTCTCAGTTTCTTTACTTATAAAATGAGAAATTCATTGAAACAATAAGTGCCACTTATCAGCACTTACCAATCAGAGCACTTGGCAAAGAACAGACATCTTACGTGTCAATTGAATAAACGGAGGAAGGAATGGGCGGCTGGCTCACCCAGCCCTGGGTCCTCTCAAAGCTGCCTTAGCTCTTTGCCTAATGAGGCTCCTGGCAGCATTGCTGGGGTGAAGGGTGAGCCCCCTCTCCTCTGAACTAATGCTTGGTCCCCTGGCTGCCCCCCACTAATGAGGGGACACAGCCCAAGGGGACCGTGTCTCCAGGCTAATTATTTTCTGGCTGCTCTGGCCACACAATTCAAAATATTCAGGCTATTGTTGGTGTTTTACATCTTAGCACCATTGTCCTTGTCAACTTCCAAGGGCAGGGAGCCTTGACCCAACGGGCTAGCCCTTTCAAGGTCAGCTCCACGGCAAACACAAACTTAATTGAGCTGGAATAATATATATATTTTTTTCCTTCGCTTGATGTGCAGGTGACAATACTTAAAATATCGACATGCCTTAATACTTTTAAATTCAGTTGTTTGCCGATCAGCCGCAGCTACTTAAATTGACCAATCTATCTTGCCCAGCTGGAGATCAAGGGATCAGCACTTAATTTCATTCCCTGAATAAAGAATTTTTTTTTTTATATCCACATGGAAATATCAGAACATGAAAGGTTAAATCAATATGGAGTTTTACATTGCTTAAAGGGTATTTGCATCCAAGCAGCCTTGAATGCAATTCACTTGTTTAATGAATTTTTTATGCTTATTTAATGAATTTCACAAAGGTTTGGTGTTTTTCATAAAATGGATAAGGACTTCCAGTTTTATGAAATAATAAAAATGGAACTGAAGTTATGAAATGAGCAATCTCATTAGTTAGGCATGATATATTCATATGAAAATGTACATGTCTCTGTATTATTGCCTGGCCACCATTATGCGAACAGAGACTTGTTATAATAGCACGGCAAATATTCCTCTAGTTAAGATATCAAGAAATGACAGAAGGAAATTGCATTTTCTCCCCATTTCTAATAATGACATAATTAATGCTCATTTAAAATAATTACCTGGGCATTGTTTCCCAAGAGTACGGGGACCTAACTCAATGGCAAATGCGTCCTAAGATACTTTGGAACTTCAATAACTCAAACGATGTCCCTTGCTTTTTAAATTACTTATTTGTTGAGGTAACAGGGATCGCTTGCCTTGCCACTTTAATGTCTTGGTGCACAAACAAAATATGGGTAACAAATTTTATCAAATACAGAAAAAAAAAAAAAAATCTTGTGCCAGAGACAGAGACACAGAGACAGATGGATAGATTGAGAGACTGCAATGTTCATTTTTCCTGACTGGGCTTTGTTTGGGGGTTGTATATTTGTTGGACTTGTTGTTGGGCATCCACAATTTGGTGATACCTAACTAGAGATTGATTCGTCATTGATGTTCAGATGTCAGACAGTGGAGAGGTTGAAAATTCAGACTTTGAAACACACATCTACGATTTGTAACTTTTTTTCCCCCTTCTTCTTCTATCTTTTTCTTTTCTGGTTCTGAGGATTGAACCCATGGAGTCCCATCCCCAGCCCTTTTTTGTATTTTATTTAGAGACAGGGTCTCCCTGAGTTGCTTAAGGCCTTGCTAAGTTGCTGAGGCTGCCTTTGAACTCGCGATTCTCCTGCCTCAGCCTCCTGAGCCGCTGGGATTACAGGTGCGCCTGGTATTTGCAACTGTCTGACTGTGGGAAGTTACTTAAGCCCTCTGAACCTCAGCTGTAAAATAAGGATCCGTTCTTGGTGATTCCTGAATCACAGGGCCCCAGGGAGCACCCCATGAGGTCAGCTGTGATTGGCTGGTAGGAAGCTGCTCCTGGGCGTGGCTGGGGGCTCTGTTTGGCGTCTGAACGGGGCAGACACCTGGCCTCAGGGGGAGACACCGGGTGGTTTCATCTCACTTTCTTTTCCTATTCCAGAGGACGGGCAGCCGGAGGGCTCCTCTGGCGTTCAGCATGGAAGTCAGTTCTGGCCGCCAAACAGCGGAACCAAGTTCATTCTGGGTCCTCCGTAGTCACTGAGGGGACAGATTCAGACGACCACTTCAGTGAGCATGTCTGGGCCACCCAGTGGGTGCTGGGTACCAGCAGAAGGTCCCTACAGAAAAAGAAAAGCAGAGCCTTTAATGCTCAGGGAGTCTGCAGCAACTAGGACAGGAAGCAATTTTATACTAATAAAACTCCTATGCTTATAGAAAGGTCTTTCAAGAATCACATAAATAGTCACACCTGCTGATTTATTAGGACCTCATTGATGGTAGTTTGAAATAATTTCACTGGATATAGAGAGGTACTAAACATTGTAGTGAGCCAATTGGTCTGCACAGTTGGAATTGGGTCTCTGCACTTGCTCTGCAAGGCTAAAGCTGTGTGACCTCCTGCAAGTCACTTAACCTCTCTGAGCATCAATGTCTTTATCTTTTGAATGGATGATGGCTTACTAAGTTTTCTGACCTATAAGACACACCCCTCTCTTCTTTCCTCCCACATTAGAAATTACTGTGTCCAATGTGCCCATATTCCAGGTGGAAAGGAGTTCAAGAGAGAAATAGTGGGAGATGCTACCCCCCAGTGGTAGAGTTGGGTAATGCAAAGCTTCACAGTGAAGGTTGGAGAGCCTGCGCTAAGGAGAGCCCTGGGGGTCGGCACATCTCCCCCCACCCCACTTCTCTTGGTTGTACATTCTTATTTTGTATTTTTTTTTCTTAGTATTGGGAACTTAACCCAGGGTGTCATGTAACACATGCTTTAACACTGACCTCCAGTCCTACTTCATAATTGTTTGAATAAAATTAAAACCTACCAGCCCTATGACTGATTCCGATTTGAGTTATTTCTGCTGTTTTCCATGTTCACTGATGTGTGTGTATGTGTGTGTGTATCACTGTGTATCTGTGTGTGCATACTGTTGGCCTCCATATCCAGGGAATGTCCTTCCACAGACTTAACTAACTCAGGATCAAAAATAAGAACAGTTGTATTGGGTATTATAAGTAATTTAGAGATAACTTAAAATACAAGGAGGCTGTGTGTACGTTATATATAAATACCCTGCCATTATGTGTAGGAGACTTGAGCATCTGCAAATTTGGGTATGCATGGGGTCCTGGAATTCTGAAGGATGACTGTTTAGGGCATATTGTATATACTTTTGGTGTCACACACACACACACACACACACACACACACACACACGGTTTTTAAAGTGCTGCCATTTTATCTTCCTTGTAGAGTTAATGAATATTGGGAAATTAAGACTTCCTACTTGATTCCAATATATAGTCCAATGCATTTAGAAAAATAAAATAATTTATAATTATTATATTAAAATATTTTCTCATATATCACTTTAAATGACAATAAAAGTACTCAATTTCTTCCTATTTTGAGGGTGAATCTTTTGATATTATGTTAATAACAAATCCAACACTATTTCTTTAAATGGGAGTGTTTGTACCCCGGTGGTCAGAGACCCTTCCCCACCAGGGCACCTCCCTCTTTCCGTGGCTCCTGTGGCCCGATTTGATACACAGCCCTGGCTCTTTCAGGGCTGCATTAATTTATTATTATTATTATTATTATTGTTGTTATTATTTTGGCTGGGGATTGGACTCAGGGGCACTCGACCACTGGGACACATCCCCAGCCCTTTTTTGTATTTTATTAGAGACAGGGTCTCACTGAGTTGCTAAGTGCCTCGCTTTTGCTGAGGCTGGCTTTGAACTCGTGATCCTCCTGCCTCAGCCTCCCACGCCCCCGGGGATTACAGGCGTGCGCCTTGGCGCCCAGCTCCAGCGCCCCTGCTCTTGACCTGAGCGCACAACAGGCCTGCTTGGGGAACTCGAGTACCTCGGCCAGACGCAGCCCTCAGAGGCACAGGGGTGGCCCTGTCTGTCCTCTGCGCCATGAGAACACTCACCTTTTCTGCTTTGTCCCCTCGGGAGAAACCACGGTTCCGAGGCCGTGAAGGAATGTGGCATGGATCCTAATCCAAGTGACAAGGGAGGACGCGGTGACCTGATGACACCAGGTTAGAATCTGCCTCCACCTGCAGCTTTGGCTCTGCACTGCAGCCCAAGGCAAGAGCCGCAGTTGTTTCCTGCGACGGTGGGAAGATGGTGGGGTTCACAGGTCAGCCCCCAGCCCCAGCCCCCAGCCCCCCCTGCCCTTCCCACACTGGCTCTGCAGGGGCTCAGACCCCCTCCTTGGGGTCCTCTCTGACCTCCCTCCGCCTCCCCCTCGGCCCCTCCATCAGCAAACCCTGCTGCTCTCCTACTACAACCTGCCTGGCAAGTGGCCGCTTCCCCCGGGCTGGGACCCAGGTGCTGTCCTACAGTGCGGCCCCTGCGGGTGTCCCGGCCTCCGCCCTGACCTGGCCTCCGCCCTGACCTGGCCTCCGCCCTGACCTGGCCTCCTGCCTCCGCTCTCGCTCTCGCCCCTCCTCTGCTGCCCAAGCAGGAGTCGGAATGAGGCTTTCAAGTCGAAAACCAGACCATGGCCTTGCCTCTGCGCAAAAGCCACCTCATTCAGAGTTAAGACCCTGCAGCCTCGCGGCCCGCGGCCTCCCGCGCTCCCTGAGCCTCACGCCGCGCCTTCCCGGCTCCCAGGCCCTCTCCCACCAGGCCCTTCACTGACCCCTCCGTGGGCATCTCCCGCGTCACGGAGGTGCGACCTCTCAGTCCTTCCTAGTTTGAAGGGAGGCGGTGGGTGTGGCTGGAGGAGGCGGGTCGCTCACGGGGTGCCCCTTCCCTCTCTTTACCTGCCCCTCCCCGGCCCTCCCTGGCCCTCCCAGCTCCCCCGACTCTGCTTCATTGTCCTCTGTTGTGCTGGGTTAGCATCAGGGCAGATGCAAACATCAAAGTCACACTGGGGCCTGTCTCTACCAGCTTTGCCATTTAATGTTTAACATCAGGGAGGGAAAATGTCCTGAAGCTTCAAAAAAGGAATGAAGACACGCATTCCAGGTTTGTGGCCAGGATCGCAGACAGGGCTGGTGCTTCCCATGTTATAAGTCTAGGCTGGCCAGGATGCCCCGTGCCACCCACAGAAGCCTCACACAGAAGGCGCGGAGTTCTGGGGTTGGTTTGCCTCTGCATGGTTCCTAGATATCAAGGCTGCTTGATAGGCAGTGGGCTGCCCTTTTCCAACTCCACTTTGTTGTGTTCCACTAGCCCTGGAACTATATCATCACGTTTTCAAACAGATATCAGGTTGTATGGCATAATGGACCCACCATTAGATTTTAAAGAAAATATTGAAAGTAATTCTAGATATAGTAGGAAAGAGGCATTTGTCCTTTCTTGTGACTCATTAACAATGTTGTCATGTTTTATTTCTGATGTCCTAAATGAAAATGCCCATAGGGTAACTAAGGACTGTGATGGGTGAAGTAGGTCCAGGTTTTAGTTTCCCCCTTACCTGCAGTTTTGCTTTTTGAGGTTTCAGTTTCCTGCATCCTGAAAATATTATATAGAAAATTCCGTAAATAAACAATTTGCAAGTTTTAAATTGTGTGCCATTCCGAGTAGCATGCCGAAATGTCTTACTTGGGATATGAGTCACTCTTTTATCCAGTGTATCCACGTAGTATATGCTACCCACATGTTAGTCCCACAGCCATCTCAGTTATCAGATCAACTCACAATATCTCAGTTATCAGAGCAACTTACAATATTAGTTGCTTGTGTTCAAGTAACACTTATTTTACTATGTTGGCCCAAAGAGCAAGAGTAGTGACATTGACAATTCTGATATGGCAAAGAGAAGCCATAAAGTGCTTCCTTTAAGTGAAATATTACCTAAAATATACAAGAGATTTAAGTATTTTTGAGAGAGACCACATTCATTTACCTTTTATTACAGTATATTGTTATGATTGTTCTTTTACTAGTTATTGTTCATTTCTTGATGTGCTGCATTTATAAATTAAACTTTATCCTAGATAAGTACATAGATGGAGAAAGCATGGTATGTGCAGGGTTTGGTACAACCTGAAGTTTTAGGCAACTCCTGGGTCTTCGAGCATACCCCTCATGGATAAGGGGACACTACTGTGCACGTGCGTATCGTGAGTGGCGGGACCTCTGAAAAGCAGGAAGACGTGCCTTCATCTCAGAGAACAACCCTTACTCAACTCTGGTCAGCCGCTGCCAGGCAGGAGTGGGCTGGATTTGCTTGTGCCCGAGCCTCCCCAGGAAACACCCCTGAGAGCAGGAAAGCTGCCGTCTGCAAGTACTGCTGTGGGAGTAGAAGCAGCCTCTAGAGCCTTGAGTCTGCTACCGTGGCTCCCGGAGGTAGACATGGCGTTGACCTCTGGGAACACTCTGCTGTTGGGCTGTGTGCTGGGTCTGGTTACGCAAACAGTCCTCCGGGGTTTTTCAGCGCTTCACAACACGGTGTGACTTCTGCAACTATGAGCTCTATTTCACAGATGGGTCTGAGCTTAGGTAGGGATATCCAGCTGGTTTAAGAGGTAGGATTAAAAATCCTCTACCTGTATTTTTTTTTCTGGGTATCATAGGCTTTGGCGCTTAGATATGCAATTGTGCTTGGTTATGCAATTGTGGTGCACTAAAAATAGCTGCAGATTTGGGAATGCTTCTTCCATGCCAGGTGGGGCTGTCCCCACCGCCACCCACCTCCCCTGCCTGGCATCTGGGCTCACCTGGAACTGCTTTGACTAATGCAGTGACAACTTGCCAGTTCTGATAGGGTCTTCAAGAGGACTGGCAGTTTCTACTTTCTTCTTCTTAGAGCTTTGGGTTTCCATGTAAGAAGGTCACCTCGTCAGCCGCAGAGCTGAGGCTACATGGAGAAGGAGTGGGTCCAGCTGGTCCAACCTTCCCACCACCCCACCAAGGCACCAGAGAGGTGAGGGAGCCAGCTTGCCTCTGAACCATGGAGGGACCCAGTTAATGACAGCACTAGAGACAGACATCTCTCTCCTGAGCTCCCTCCACATTCCTGACACATGAAGCTACGACATTAAATAATAACTTGGTTGTTGTCTTAAGCTGTTAAATTATAGGGAAGTAGGTTATGCAGACAGCTATGTAGATAACTGCAGTTCTTACCTGCATAGAACATCTCTGCATGAATTACTATCTTTCTTATCTTATTCTGATTTGCATAAGCATGTCAATGTCAACAGAGTAAATTTGCAGAATGTAGAAAAGCACAAAAGAGAAATTACCTTCTATCTAAAGATTGTCACCAGTAATATTTATCTCTATATCTTCTTCTTTTCTTTTCTGTTTTTCTTTTTTAAGCAAAATTGAAATCAGGCTGGGCTTACTGCTGTGTAATCTGCTTTTATCACTTAGTGCATTGTGAACACTCTCCCGTGTGATTGAATATTCCTCGATGTGACTTCTAATGGCTGCACAGAGAAGTTGTTACGGAGATATGATGATTTATGTAGCCAATTTCATATTGTTTGAAAATTTAGTTTGTTTTCAAATTTTCTGTATTATAAATATTGTTGCAATCAATATCCTTGTCCATTATCATTAGTTTATATCTCCAATTATTTTTAGGATGCATATTTGCAAATGAAATTGTTAGCTATAAACTCTGTGTACATATTTTAGGCTTCTGAGCATTGCAAAATTGCTCATGAACTAGCAATATTTGAGATTAACAATTTTCTTTTTATTTATTATTTTTATTTTTGGTACCAGGGATTGAATCCAGAGGAGCTTAACTACTGAGCCACATCCCCAGCCCTTTTTATATTTTATTTAGAGACAGAGTCTCACCAACTTGCTTAGGGCCTCCTAAGTTGCTGAGGCTGGTTTGAACTCATGATACTCCTGCCTCAGCCTCCCGAGCCACTGAGATTACAGGCATGCACCACTGCATCTGACTGAAATTAACAATTTTCTAATAACATTTGAAATACTGGGTGCTAAATCCCATCATTTTTAGCTATCATTTTTCCAGCACTGTGAAATACTGAACTAACTTTTTTTTTTAAAAAAAAAAAATTTATTTATTTACTTTAGTTGTACACAATGCAATGCATTTATGTTTATGTGGTGCTGAGGATCGAACCCGGGCCACGCATGTGCCAGGTGAGCGCTCTGCCGCTGAGCCACAACCCCAGCCCTGAGCTAACTTTTAATGACTCTATGAACTGAGTATAATTATTAGGCTTGCTTTGCAAAGAAGAAAACCAAGATTTAAATAGACTAACATCATACACATATTTGAAGAGTACTGTGTGACTTTATCCTGTTAACTTTTCTAACATGGCTTTTTAGTAGTTTAAAAAGTATTATTATTAAAATTTGTTTTTCCTGTTATACGGTGAGGCCAAACATTTTCCCATGTCTATAAACAATTTGCCTGACTCCTTTTGTAAGTTAACCATTTATGCCTTGACAATGTTTTTAATGTTCTTATTTTATCGTTTATTTGTGGATGCTCTTTATATGTTAAGGGCACTAACCATTCACATATGCTACAGTTTTCCCTCAGTTTTTCATTTTTTTCCATACATGCTCCTTTTCTACTTATAAATTAAAAAATTTAAAGATATACTCTACTAAGTTACCAAAGTGGCAGAGTTTACAGGACCCCAGACCTGGGAAGAACTTTTGAAGTTATTTAATATTTACTTCATGTTCACATGAGAAAGAAGAGACCTGGAGAATGTGATACCTGTTCTGTGATGGAAAGAATTAATTTTCAGGAAAAATTTCTTGTTATCTTGTGCATATTTGTTTACAGGCAGAGGGGAAAAAAACTTGATCAAATTAACAAATTGAAATTTCACAAACAGTAGGCTATGGTTTGGATGTTAAAGTAGTGGGACCTTTAAGAGGTGAAGCCTAGTAAGAGGCCTGGGTCAATTAAGGGTGTGTGTTTGGATAGGATTGTGGGACCCCAGTCTCTGGCTCCCATCTGGAGACATAATCTTTCTCTCTCACACATTTCCCTCCATGATGCAATGCAGTCAAAAGGGCCCTTACCAGAACCTAAACTCATGGAGCCACCCAGCCTTGGATGTTCAGTATCTAAACCTGTGGGCTAATAACCTTTTTATTCCACACAAGTAGACTACCTCGGGTATTTCATTATAGCAATGAAAAACAGACTGATGCACAGAATCTTATGCCTTTGTTCGGACATTTTCTTTATGAAGGGATTGGTTCACTTAAAATTTCAATTAGATCATCCCACAGGATATCCAAGCTGGACATTCTCAATCAACTGGTACAGGCAACCCTTTAAAAACTGAACCGCACAGTAAACCCCAGTGTGAACACGTGTTCCACCTCTACCCAGACTCAGGGCCGGACTTCCAACCAGTTCAGTCCAGGGCCACTGTGGTCTTGGGTGAGGCTCTCCCTCCGTGTCCCTGTGCTCGCTCAGGGAGTCTGCTTCTCCATCCTCAGTTCAGGAGCTGCTGCAAGCCTCCAGGACTCCGCACAGGGCCGTTGATACTGGGGAGGGGTGTCTATGCTGGAGGGTGGCTGCAGGCCACACCTCCCCCTCCGTCTCAGAGCAGAGGCTGCTGCTCCCTGGACCACTTCTAGCAGGTACACTCCACCTTCTCCTTCCGTCCTCACTAGCCCCCTTTTAACTCCTTGGAACCAAAAAGAAAAAAAAAAAAAAAAAAAAAAAGTCTAAGGGAAGGAAATAAAACCAAACACAATGCTTTGAAATGCCACGCTGACCCTAACGAAGCAAAAACGCAGGGCTATTATGGAGTATGGTTTTCTGTCCCCAAGGCTTGCTCCCAATCCTGCCCTGAAGCTAGCTGCATTAATTATCAGGGCCTGTGACACGAACTCATGGGGGCAAAAGACTCCACAAGAAAAATTTTAAAACCAGTGACAGAATCCACCTCCTCATTTTAACTGAGGCAACCAAAGCCCAGAGAGAGAAATAGACTTGCCTAAGGTCACATAGTACAGTAATAGTTTGGCCAGGTCTTAAATTCAGCTGCACAATCTAGTACTCTGTCCAGGCTGATGTGCTGCCAGCCAAATAGAAATAGAAAGACATCAAATAAAAACATCATCTTTTTATTAAGGAACATGTCACAGAACATAGATGTAGAGAAAAATGGGGTAATGAATCCCATTTACCCACCCACAGCTTCAACAGTTATTGGTACCCTAAAAAGTCACCCTAAAGCTGCCAGTTGCTCTCTAGAGGTGTGACGAAGCAGGTAGGAGTCTGGGGCAGAGACATGTGTTGCATCTGAAAGCCAGAAAGTTCTGTGGCAGGGATAGTGCAGAGGAAGGATGGTCGCCAAAAGTGAGGATGTATTCTCCATCTTAAAGGGAAAGCATTTAGTTTTTCACCATTAAGTTTAATGTTAACCATACAGGTTTTTATAGATACCCTTTGAAAGTTTCCATCTATTCCTGATTTTCTGAGAGTTTTTACTATGTATGGGTGATGAATCTTCTCTAACATTTTTTTCTGTGTCTGTTGAAATGAACATAGGGTTTTTTCCCTTTCACTCATATGTTAATATGCTCAATCACATTGATTTTCAAGTGGTTAAACCAACCTTGCATTCCTGTGACAAACTCTGCTTGATTGTATTACTTCTTATATATTGTTGGATCCAACTGCTAATCCAACAACATAGAATATATAAGAAGTGAAGTAATATGATAAAGTTAAGATTTCCTATGTACCTGTTCATTAGGGGTTTGTTATGTAATTTTCTTTTCTTGAATGTTTTTGAGTGACCCTAGCATCATGGTAATATTGACCACATCTTCTATCTTCTGAAGTTGAAAATTGGCATTATTTCCTCTTTAAATATTTAGGAAAATTTATCACTAAAGCAATTTGGGCCCAGAATTGTTTTGTGAGGAAGGTTTTAAATGACAAAATTGAATTTCAACAACAGACAGAGGGCCATTCAGATATTCTGCTTCATTTATGTCAATTTATGAAGTGACATTTTCCAAGGCACTTTTTCATTTGATTTAAATTGTCCGAAGTGTTAGTACAAAGTTATCAACGTGTTCTGTTATTATTCTTTTAATATCTGCAGAAACCATAGTGATTTTTTTGCCTTCCTATTACTAGTAATTTGTATTCTTCCTTTCTCTCTTTTTTTTTTCTACTTCCCAATCCATAAAGAAGAATTAGTGTAGCTGGAAATTGATCATGTTCATTGATCTTTTCAAAGAATGAAACCCGCTATGGTTTCACTACATAGAAAAATTTCTCAGTTTTTTTGTTTTCTTTTCATTTTTTACAGCTTTGCCGTATTTCCTAGTATCTGGATGTATCTGGGTTGTTCCCACTCTTGTCCTGTTATGAACCTTGTGGCAGTGGCTAGACATGTGTTGATGTCATCTCCCCATGAATGTCTATCTGTAGAGTAAGTTCTCAGAGTTACAATGCTGGGTCAAAGGGCATCCTATCCACCTTTGTGATTCTGATAAATATTTCCATTAAGATATTTGTTCATGTACCCTCTCTCAACACTGTGTGATTTATTTTCATATGACACATGCCTATTACCCACTGTCCTTGACAACAGACTAGGTTTACACAACTTTGAGGTTCTGCCAATCAGGTGAAAACCATAGCTCAATGCACTTTTAAGAAAAATCTTTTATTTCTCACAACTAGTTTTCTTTCGAATGGCAAGTCTTTTTCTTATCTGTTCCTGTAGTCAGTTGTTATTTATATTTTTCGTTTTATTTTTCCTTTGGGGGCCTTGCAGAAATGTTTGATTTTTTAAAATTTCATCAAATGTATCAATCTCTACTTTAATGACACCTTGATTTTGAGGTGTAGTTAGAAAGACCTTTGCCCTTCCAAGAAGATAAAGGCAATTTCCCATGTTTTCGTCTGGAATTCTTATAGCTTAATTTTATAAATTTAAATTCAAGATTAAGTTTCAATTTTCCAGGTCATTTTATTTATGAATTGTTGTCGCCGGAAAGGGATTGCAGCCTGGAACAGCAGCGCCGCGGGAAGGAGTCCGGAGACAGGATGGAGAAGAAAATATTCTTTAATCTTTCTGTCTCTGTCTCTTGTAATTTCTAACACCACTTACACACTCTCACAAGAAACCAAGGCACCTACTCTTACAAGAAACTACAATATATCTATACAATAGCGATAACCCTGTCTTTTCTCTCTCTGGTCTCTTCCCATGCGCCCGAGCAGCAATGGCGCTAGCTCGATCTGCTGAGTCACCGTTCAAATCTCTCGAGATCCTCGACCAAGTCCCGCGAGATCCCAGGCCAAGTCCCGTGAGACTACGGAAGGCGGAAATGCCCAAAAATGTCTATGGCCCATAGTCAACCACAATCTTAGCTATCTCCCCAAACAGGGCTCCTGCAATGAATGCATTTTTTTATTTGTTTATTTATGATACTGAAGATAGAACCCAGGGGTGCTTAACCACTGAGTCATGTCCCCAGCCCCTTTTCAGAAAATTTTATTTAGAGACAGGGTCTCACCAAGTTGCTTAGGGCCTCTCACTAAGTTGCTAAGACTCGCCTCAAACTAATGATCTTCCTGCCTCAGACTTCCCAGCTCCTGGGACTACAGGTGTGCACCACTGTGCCCAGCAATTTGAAATGAACATAGGGTTCATTTCAAATTAGGTTTGAGATATGGATTAACTTTATTTTTTTTATTACTTTATTATTGTCTTTCTTCCAATTGGTTGTGTTATTGTTCCATGTTCAATATTTGCTGATTCATTGTTTCTCTGATGATTTGAGATAGAGTGGCAACAACTGGTCAATTTAGGGTAAATTTAGTCAATTCGTATTTTCCCCAGGAAATGATAAATGACTTGATGACTCCTGGGTCCCAACTCAAGAAGAGAGCCATATGGATTCTCCCCTCTTGTCCCTGCCCCTCTCTGAGGATTTTATAGCTACCTCCAAGATCTATCCTTCCTTCCTTTCTTCCTTCCTTCCTTCCTTCCTTCCTTCCCTTTTTTCTTTTCTTTTCTTTCTTTCTTTTCAAGATCTTGATGCTTTTGTTTTAGAATTTTAATTGATCGAAAAATATAATAAGATAAAGTCACCATACACAGATAGTTGAATTCAAAATGTGTTTCTGACCAAAGAGGACAAACTAAGGTCACCTGTTCATGTGGCTAAAGTATAAGATTTTCATTTTTCCTGCTGAGAGGTCTCCCCTTGTGCTGGGAGGGCCCTGGCTGACCTTGTTCTCTTAAACCTCTTGTCCTTGACATTGAGGGTTGCTCCTTACCATGCCACCACCTCAAAGCCGCAGGTGGCAGGAGCTTAGGGACCTTTGCTCTCTAGCTATTGCTCTTGCCTGGGGTTTCCAGCATCTATTTTGAAACTCAAAAGTTCAGAGTATTCTTTCTCTTTCCCTCCTGAACCCTGGGGGTGGTCACCCAGCATGCTGGTTACTGCGGTCAGAGCGTGGGGAGGGCAGCACTGGCAGGGAAACTGGCCAAGGAGGACCAGGTCCACACCTTCAAATCCTCCTCAGGCCGCCATATTGGTGAATGTGGTACTGGGGGTGCTACTTGGGAACCTGAGGCCTTCCTGGCCTTTGAAACAAGGTCTGGAGCGTCAAGGTGTTTTTCCAGTCCTGGTTAGACCAGGTCACCTTGGGGATCTTGGGTCACTTTTCCTCTTGGAGCCTCAGTTTCCCTTCTGTGTCGCCCTTTGTCCCAGCTCCCTGTGAGAATCCAAACCCACCACAAAGGCAAAGCGCTCTGTCCCCCTAAATCGCTGTATACATGTAAGGCATGACGATTATCTCCGTTCCCATCAAAAACATTTATTGAGGGCCCCCTGTGTTCCCAACACCCTTTCAAGGCATCTGCTCTAACATATAACAAATGCCTCTTTGAGATGGCTTTAATTGCCCATTCGTTCCTTTCAGGCCTGATTCATTTCTGATCCCAGCAGCAACAAAGGGAGCTTTTATTGCTGGGGTTCATTTCTGGAAATTAAATTTCCATTTTCAACACTAATGCTACTGTAATTCGCAGTGGTTTCTGTCTCTTTTTATTGTGTCTGACAGGGACCAGCCTCTTGGCCTAAGTGGCTGAATGCGCGTGTGTATGTAAATGCACGACATGAAAAGACATTTTTGAAAAGCGGAGGGAAAGAAAAACATTTAAAGTAGGAAATTAGAGCAGTCACTGGATCCCACACCGTGGTTAATGAGTGCGCAGAAAGCAAACAGTGGCTGGCTTGGGGACCTCGAGCGTCACAGCCAGGACGACACTTCTCTTGTTTTTGGAAGGAAATCAGTAATAGTCCCCACACACGGGAAACCTTTAGTTTGCATTTTTTAATGCTCCAGGGAGGACTGGGTTTCTGGTTTCAAATCTGTTAAATTTTTCTTTAAAAGACCGGTTTTGTTCAGAAACCAAAACAAAAATTAGCATATGAAGAATATATGCAGGTCACGCCCGGCCCCGTGTGCCAAGATTTCATGGAGCGAAACCATCGGAGGGTTCCTGAGAAGCTGTGCGACCAGTCGCTTTGGCTTAATTAGGCAAAATCTCTTTAAAAAAAAAAAAAAAAAAAAAAAAACTATCCCCTACTTTTTATTAAGAATTATAATAATCAGCAGAAGGCCGGTCGATACAGCAAAGGGAACCAGGCCTGGGAGTTTTTTCTTTTCCTTGTTTATCTGTGTTTTCTAAATTTTCTGCATCCGAAGAATATGGCTTTAGGAGGTCCTTAAGACAAGGAGAACACTTTGCTTCTTTATTTTACTCCAGTGCCCAGGCCTCGGATAGAGGCACCTTAACAGCTGAGACCAACAAATCCACTTTTTTCTGAGGACCCTTGACGGGCTGGCTCTGTCCCTGGCTCTGTCCCATCCTTCTGCCCCTACACAGTTTTTGTTTTCCTTTTCCAAGTGAGTCTGAGTAGGTCTTTATGCCTTCGAGAGACTGAGCAAGCCATGGGAACCTGGTTTGAAGGGAATATTTTTTTAAAATTAGGAAAAGCAGAGGAGACTTCTGCATGTAAGTGCAGGCTGGGCTCGAGCCTGTTTAGAATATTCCAAGGGCTAAAGCGATTACTCCCCAAAATATGCTGACTCAGTGAAGCTTAGAAACTTAATGCTCCCGGAGGCCTGGTTTTGTACCCTGTTGCTGTGGGAACTGGGACAAATCTTTCTCCAAGTGTGGGGGGATATTGGCTCAGTTGTTGGGAACAGGTTTTGGAAGTGGGACCAGAAATGGGGTGTCTCACGAGGGAAAAACAGAGAAGAGGGAGTCAGCTGACCATTAGGGGCTGAGAAGCGTCTGTGGTGGAGATTGCCTTAAAATCCTCTTTTCTGAATCTACTCTTTCATCTTTCCCTGCCTCCTCTCCCCACCTTCTTCCCTCCTCCATTCCTTTCTCCTCCTTTTCTTCTTCTCCTTTACCTTCTTTCTCCGCTCTCCCAGCCCTCCTTCTTCCTGGTCATGGAGCTGAGCAGTCTCCCCCCCACCATCAGATCCGGCTGCGTGACTGAGTCTCAGTCAACAGAACCTGAGTGGAAGAGACGAGTACTTTTTTTGAGCCATGGGTGTGCAGTAGTCTCCCGGTCTTTTTCCTTCCTCCAGGTGGAGGCAGATGAGAAGACCTCATGGGATGGAGAAGCCACACCACAGAAGGACACAAGGTCCCCGAGTAGCAACATGGAAGGAAACCCCCAACCCCCACCCCAGCCAGAAACATCTGCCAAAGACATTACACAAGGAGAAGTCAAGGCTGATGGTCTTTGAGACGTCGCAATGTACGGCCTGTTTGTTACCACCTCTTTCCTGACTAATACTTTTTGTGATGTGGGGCCTGTTTGTTACCACCTCTTTCCTGACTAATATGTGTGATGTGGGTCCTGTTTGTTACTACCTCTTGCCTGACTAATGCAGAATCCAATGACAAGCTCAAGGGTGTGAGGCAGGATCAGTGGTAGAGCCAGGATTTGAGTGATACAAAGTCTGAATGACCCCTACACTGACATATGGGTCCATAGTAAATGAGATGAGGACAAAATCATGGGGGAATCCACGGCTGGCCTTAAAGACACAGGAGTTGCTTAGTGCAATTAGCTTCCTGGAGTTTGTCTCCCGTCTGCCGCATGGGCTGTTGGACAAGATCACGAGAAGCCAATGGAATTCCTCCTGAGGCCCAACACTGGCGGATGGATGGGTCAGGGCCACCTAGGGCACTGTGTGGAGGAGGAGTCTGAAACTGGATCAGAGACAGGGAGGAAGAGGACCATGGGCAGCTAATTGTCAGGCACAGGACGGACAGAGGGACATGCACACCCACAGGACCACAGCATGCCGGAGGCTCTCTGACGTCTGAGTCTCACGTGGGCAGATTGCCTTGAAGCTGGACTAGCCAAGGTGTCCAGCCAAGGCCAACCTCAGAGACTGAAAGGCAGAGGTCTATCCATCCCTTATAAGACCCTTAATTTCGTATTTTTAATTTAGAAGATACCAAACTGTCCACTTCTGTATGCATGGAAGTCTGCCAAGGTTTTCATTTTCTATTTTTTCCAGATTATTCTAAAAGAGCTTCATGAAAAGAAACTCTGGTAAACTTGACACTGGGGGAAGGTTCCAACTGAGCTCTGACCAGGTCAAGTGATTCAGCCAAATTCACTTAACAACAAAAAGATGATGTCGTAAGAGGCCCTGGAAAGAGCAAGAAATTCTGGTGCAACTTGAAAGATAAGCCCTTCCAGCAAGGTGGCCCAGAGAAGAGAAATGAACCCATTATTCAAAATGTGGGAGAGTTATAGCATGAGCTAGGCCAGGCCTCCAGAATTGTTGCTGGGATGCTGTGTGGCTTTAGACAAATGACATATCCTCTCTGAGTCTTAGTTTCCTCATCTGTAAAATAAAGGTTTGGGACTCCATGAGTGTTCTTTGAACTGTGTTCCTTGCCCTCTAAAGATTCAGAGAGGATGGGTGGGGTGAAGGAAGAATAGGGCTGAGTGTGTGGGGTCCTGGGCCCCCTTCCTCATTTCTGCTGGAGTGACCTCCCTGTATCTGCTCTAGGTATGGGTTAAAGTGGGGCGTGCTAGTGACCCATCTCATGCCTCAGTGGGAGACTTCTCCCTGCTGAGGGGGATCCCGGAGGCTGCAGCTACCCTGGGGACTGAGCATGGGCGAGAGGGAGCTGGGCATGGCCCCACCGGCCGGGCTGCCACCTGAACACAGTGCAGCTGCCTAAATATTTAGCCTCCAGATTCCACCCCCAGCCGCCCATGCTCTGGTCTGGCTTAACGGGGAGCTCTCATCCTGCCTCTGGATTTTTGTGGGTTCACCTCCCTTAACTTGATATTAAATCCCCAAGCGTGGCTGTGGCTTCTCCCTGGTTGACCTTGGACTCGATCTCATTAGTGCCATCATAGTGTAGTCTTCACGTATTAATCGTGATAATGCACACGGCCCTGTGCTTACAAACCACTTCAACTTTCCAGAGTATTTTCACCCACATTAACCCCTTGACAGACAGCCCAGCCCATTGCGACTTCTCTTCATCGCTTTCTTCAATTGCAAATGTGCTGTGTAGTTATCCTGCACTGAAACCATCCACTTTGGTCCGAGGCTACCATGATTTGGATCTTGGTTCTATTACTAGCTTTGTGACTTGGGGTAAGTTACTTACCCTCTCTGAACTGTGGTTTCCTCATATATAAAATGGGGATAATGCAGCACCTCCTGAATAAGCTAATCATTTAATCTCAGGATTAAATGATTTAAAATGTGCTTGGAGCAGTACCTGGCATGTGCTTAGACCTGTGAGTGTATTCACTACCGTCTTCCAAACAGTTGAACAACCAGGAAACAACTACTAATAATAAGGGGAAAGAAACCTGACTTCTTCCCCATCTCACCTGTGCATTCCCAAGAGGGGTGATATCATCTCCAGAAGGGCAAACATTTGTTCTTGGCAAGTGTATGGAAATCTTACTCTTTTTAAATATATAAAGTGCAAGTGGACAGCCAGCATGCTAATAGGCTCTGGTTTGGATTTTCATGTCCAAGGTGATGGAGGGAGGGCCACTCAAAGAAAGAATGAAGCACTGTGCTGCCCCCTCTCTCAGGGTAGCCCTGGGCTCCGGGTCTGTCCTTCCAGACCTTTGCAAACATTTGTGGTTGCTTGATTTTGCAGCGAAGCCATCTCCAAGCTCCTCGCGGGTTCCTTCTCTCCTGGCTCCACCGGGCTCTTCCCGTGCGCAGAGGTGGCGCGGCGTGGCCGAGGACGCTGCCCAGGCTCTAGCATGGTCAGTGCACGGATTGCCGGCACCGGGAGGCGTCCACGAACCTGCGTCCCCGAGTCCAAGGTCAGACTCCCAGCAGTCCGGGGGGGACGGGGTCCTGTGCGTTCAGGTTCCCACAGCCCTTGCCAGAGGGCTCCTCTGCGCCTCCCAAGAGTTCTGAGCTTCATCGCGGGATGCGGCTGCGCGTGCGCGTGGGAGACGCAGCGGCCGCAGGCTTAGGCGTCATGCGCTGCCGTTCCTCTGGAACTTTCTCTCTGTTGGGCTTTTCCCGTGGGTGGGGTCGTTGATGTCTCTCGAAGGTGCTGCACAGGGATTAACTACGGCAAATGACGCCAAAATAGTCATTTCGGGGCTGAGAGCGCTTGCCTAGCACATGTGAGGCACTGGGTTTGATCCTTAGCACCACATAAAAATAAGCAACTAAATAAAGGCATGCTGTCCATCTACAACTCCAAAAAAAAAAAAAAAGCCATCTCGGGCCGCACAGTTCTTAGGCCTTCAGGTTCCCTGGACTGTGATGGGGTGGGGAGGTCAAGGGGATAAGACAGAACCCAGGCCTCCTGGGAGTGCCGGCAATGGCCAAGCCTGGATGAGCACCTACTGTGTGCGAGCAGGTGTCCAAAACACTGCATACACAGTGCCTCATTTTATCCTTGACAGGAGCCCAACCAGCTAGAAAAGGCTCCTTTCTTGAGTTTTTTTTTTTTCCCTTTCCCTTGAAACGCAGAGCTCCTTGGCATCAATTTATGCCTTTCATTTTATAAATGGGAAAATCAAGACCACAAGGGAAGGAAGTCGCCCAGGGTCACAGAACCAGGAGTCTCGCTGTAATGGGACCCAGACCTCCTGGTTTCTGGTCCACTGTGCCCACCGT
Organism: Tamias sibiricus; assembly: GCA_025594165.1. NCBI lineage: Eukaryota > Metazoa > Chordata > Mammalia > Rodentia > Sciuridae > Tamias > Tamias sibiricus. The sequence goes on from CM046672.1 coordinate 30,382,750, forward strand.
GCCCCGCCACCCTCGCCCTAGTTCTCAGGTAGATCCTGGCAGTGAGGTGGATCAGGTGGCCTTGATCAGATGGCATGAAATTTTAGTAATCTTCACCCTGCCCCTCACCTGCCGCCCTGGCTCCCTGACCCGGGTCTATTAGAGCACTCCGCATTCTTGTGTTGGGACTCACTGTCTTTGGGACATTGCCACCTTTTCAGAAAATATGCCAGGAGGAGTAGTCAGTCACACTGTAGTGTGAATTAAGGTGCCTTCTAGGGGAGCTGGGAAGAAAATGGGGGAATTGTGGGAGGAGAGTGTTTGAGAGCCAGAGGCTTCGGGGGGGGCTCTTCAAGTGATGCAGAGTTTGGCCTTGACCCCAGGTGGGGGCCATATGGATTTCTGAGACGAATTTTCTTCTTGTGGCTCATTCTTTGCCCCACATAGACACACTTGATTCTGATGTATCATTCGGGTTCCTCGAGTCAGGCCCATGTCCTGCAGAGGCTGAGAGAGCCCTTCCTGCTCAGGGTGTCACTCAAAGTACACAGCTCATCAATGGCAGGACCAAGGCTTGGACTCACACCCTTGACCACCGCACTGTCTCCTCCTGCCCATCGTAGTCCACTGAATTGTTGGCCCAATCCTCTGCCCCTCTCTGTACCCAGACCCTTGCCATGGGACTTCTTAGCTTCTCCCACCACGGGAGTAATGAACCAGCCCTTGACCTCGACCTTGACCCAGGGAAGTGGCTTGCTGAAGTCAGTGCACTGGGAGGGACCAGGGGTGTGGTGAGTATCTGCACCAACTCTCAATGCCGGCACTTACCAGCGTTAACCCTGGCCATGTCGCACTTCCCCAGGGAGCCGTGGGGCCTCTGGCCCTCCTGCAGGAGAACCTGGAGGAGCAGGAAGAGACCGGCACCTGCAGGAGGGATGCAGCGGCGCCCAGCAAGCTCGCCAGTCCCCGCGAGCATCTGGGGAAACTTGTTCCTAGCAGGGGACGTCTCGTCCAAGCAGAGGCTGATGGTCACCCGGCATTACGGTGATTGAAAGGAAAGCCCGGCTGTCTCCCTTTGTTGTGTCTGGTGGCTTCAGGCTCTGCAGGGTCCCCATCGTGGGGACCTTCTGATGCAAGGCTTGACATCTCAGCACTGAGCCTTCACTGGGCTGCGGCCTTCATCCTGAGCTCTAGCCTCAACCCTGCTGTGCACAAGGCAAGGTGACCTTGGAGACTCCCCGGCCTCCTCTCTGGACCTCAGTTTCCTCAGACAGGAAGCGAGGGAGGCCCAGGGAGCATCCCCCAGCCCTAACGTGTGTGGCTGCGGGGACCGAGGACTTGGAGAGCACGGTAGGTAACTTCATCTATTGAAGAAATGACCACGAGTGGAAGTAGGAGGCCTAAATCCCAGCGTCAAAGGCAGATGAAACACCTGGAGAGAGCCATCTTAAAACCAGGGCAGCTCTTAGAAGACCGTTAGGTTCCGGGAGATGGTCCCGCAGGAAACGTCCTGTGCGAGCCTCTGGTGCTGGGACGCGTTAGCTCTGTTCCCTTTTGATCCAGTGGCCTTGAATTACGCGCGGCCGGGCGGCCTCGTGTTCTTCAGACCATAGGTGGCGGTGCCCAGCAGGACTGCTGCCCTCGGAGGAGCCTGGGGGCAATCGGGGCTCCTCCTCTTCCTGCACTGCGACCCTGGGGAACGGCCTGTCTCAGGGGCTTCGGGGTCCCGCCAGGCACCGGTCCGGGTTAACGCTTGCTGGGTTAGGGGTGTGGCCTCCACTGCAGCCCGGCAGGCCACTCCGTGTCGCCACGCCCCTCTCATGGAGGGAGAAACGAGGCTTGGAGAACTGCAGTGACTTGCGGAAGGTCGCACAGCCAGCTCCTGCCACCAGATCTGAGCCGGGGCAGTCTGGTGGCAGGGCCTCTAACCACTGCCCTCAGGGGACTGAGGCCACAGGGCCACAGGAAGTGCCCAGACCGCCCTGGGAAAGGGCTCAAGTCACAAGAATGGGAATCTCCTGGGAAAGCCTTAGAGCTCCGTGCACAGCAGGGGGCTGGGAGCCACCCTCCTCCGCCTCTCCCTGGGCTGAAGCAGCAGATGCAAATTTGGGCTGCTGTGGGCTCCATCTTTTTTTTTTTTTTTTTTAAACATCCAAGAATGGCTGAGTGACTTCGTTGTTTCTGTCCTGTAAACGCAGGTGCCAACATCAGTCTTGGTTCCTTAGAGGAAAGCAAGTAGGTTGTGGTCCTGAGGGGTGGGTCCCCCGATCAGCCAGGCGCCTGGAGTGAGCAGGAATCTCAGTCCTGTCTCTGTCCTGTGGATGCCTGATCACTTTAAGAGAGGGGGCGCGTGTGGCCCTTCTGGAGAGACGGAGCTGAGAGACGGAGCTGAGCTGGAACACGACAGGGCAAAGCCAGAGGCCTGATTGGGGGCAGGGGGAAGGGAGGCCTCTGCAGTCTCCAGCGTCTTGGAGAGCTCCCTGGGCACAGGGGGCACCATCCTCCCCAGGGGGCGGGAGAGAGCTGCCCCCTGAGAAATCTGTGCCCAGCTCTGGACGGGGCTCAGCGCCCGCTCAGCTAGGGTTTCAGGATCAGATGGTGAGCAGGGAGGAGGCCTCGCCAGAAGCTAATTAGTTTAAATTGCTGCACAGCAGGAATTAAAGGTTAAGTTTCAAGTAACCAGTACCAGGAAGAAAAAAAAAAAAAGTCCTCACTAGAAATAAACCAATGCTGGAATCAAGAGAGTGCAAGAATAATAAAGTATAATTTCCAGGTCGATTTCTCTTTACTGGCCAACACGTTTGCAGCTCATTCATTCATTCTTGCATTCGTTCATTCAACCGGTGTGGGACCCCCCCAGTCACCGACTAGGCCTGGGCTTGGGTTTAGGGTGCATGCAGTTCGCATTTTACTTTTTGTTGTTCTTGCTTTGATCCCCAAGAATTGGCAACTCCAGTATCTCGCCAAGGCTTAGGGTGTCAAAAGCATCTCAATCTGGTCCCACATTCAACAAGCATCGACTGCTAAGTCCAAGTGGGTTCTGGGTACACAGATGTGGCTGTGCCCAGTCAGTCAAGGGGTCAAGAAGGCAGAAAACAGAGATGGGCTGTACTAGGGCACTTGCTAGGTGAGGGGTCTCCAATGCCATTTTGGTTTTGCAGTGTTCTCCACTGATGATGAATACACACACACACACACACACAATATGACACATGCACACAATTACAGAGGTTGACAAGTCTCAAGATCTGCAGCCACAGCCAGCAAGCTAGGGACCTAGGAGAGCCAATGGTATCATTCCAGTCTAAAAGCCAGCAGGCCTGAGACCCGGGAAGAGCCCATGTTTTAGATTGAATCCAAAGGTCGATGAAAGCCAATGTCCCAGCTCAAAGGCACCTGGGCAGGAGAAGCTGTGTCTCACTCCCAAGGAGAATCGGTCATTTTATTCTATGCATGTCTTCAACTGATTGGACGAGGCCCACCCACACCAGGGATCTTCTCAGCTCAGCCTGCTGATTCGTATCTTCATGTCATACAGAAACGCTCTCATGAGCACACCCAGATGAACTACCTGGACACCCTGGGGCCCAGTCAAGTTGACACATAAAATCAACATCACAACTGTGAACACAACTGTTTAGTTAAATGCGTTGTGGTTGTCTAACAGAGAGGGAATAGAGGTCCCCCAGAGGGTTCCATTGAGGTAGGAAGGAGAAGCCACTGGGAAAGCAGCCAGGCCAGGGGACACGGCTGCCAAATGCTCGGTGGGGACAGAGCACCTGCGGTGGGGGCTCCATGTGCCATTAACAGAATCATTTCAACCCAACAAACTGGTTTAAACTGTAGACAGTAAAGTGTTAGCAGGGTGACCGCCGTCCTGCTTTGCCCAGGACAGTCCCAGTCTACACCTGTTGCCTTGGTCCCCAACAAGTGTCTCAATTTAGATGATAAATTATCTTGTCACCTTCGATCTTCGGGCAGGTTCTGTTTGAGCTCTCAACAGAGTCCCTGGCATTGGGAAAGGCTGCTTATCATCTAACTCACATCCTGCCAGCTGCAGTCACAGCCTGCTGTCACGATGCTGACGTCACTTGCACCAGCCACCCCAGGACAGCCAGTGCTGGGGGGAGCTGGCGCCAGAGGCTCTTCCAGGCCCCGGGGAGCGGGAGCGGGAGCCCGGGAGGAGCAGGACCTGGGAACTGCACCCGGGGATTTCTCTTCTAGGGGATCCAGACACAGGAGGAGGTGACGAAGGCACAGGGGGTTAGCGCTCCGGGAGGAGGCGCCCAGGCCTCCGGAGCCCCACCAGGAGCCAGGACCAGTCAGTGCTAAAAGGCGGTGTGTTCCGAAGTGCTCGTATTAATTAATGCACAGTATTGAGCACCTGCCCCCGCTGTCCCCTCACCCCCTGTAGGGGACCCTCTGCACAGCTGCCCAAAGAGATTCCTTCCTTTTTTTTTTTTTTTTTTTTTAAGGTTTTATTTTTTAAGAGCAGTTGTAGGATGACAGCAGGATGGTGAGGGAGGCAAAGCCACCGGAGTGAGACATCCGTCACACCAGTGACATGCTCTCACCCGAAGTGCGCAGTGTCCGGAGGCTCACGCCGGGTGTCCTTCACTCAGGGGTCTGGACAGATGCGTAAGGACACGCGCCCGTCACCACAGCGCAGTCAGACCCTCGAGCTCTCCCTCCTCATCCTCCCCCTCCCTGTCCCCGGCACCCTCCGCTCTTTCCACGGACCCCAGAGTTGTGCCTTTCCCTGAATGTCACCTGGTTGGAATCATACGACATGCAGCCTTTTCAGATGGGCTCTTTCCACCCCGTAGACTGCACTTAGGCCCCTCGCTGTCTTTTCCCAGCTCGACCGCGCATTTCTCTTAGCACTGGGTGACATTTCGTCGGCTGGATGTCCCACGGCTCGGTTCTCCACTCACCCACTCAGGGACATCTTGGTGGCTTCCGAGGAAATCTTGTTAAAACGGAAAGCGGGGAGGTCACTGTTCTCTTTCCACATGCCCCGGCTTCCCGGGACAGAGACTCACGTCCGGGCCCCTCGCCAGGCCACCTGCAGCTCTGGCCCCTGGCTCCTGTCCTCTTTGCTGGTAGATGTGGCTAAGAGAACACAGCCCTTCCCGGGGCCCACGGGGCCGGGCCAAGCCCCCGGGGAGATGGAAGCTGCTGGCCTTTTGTGGGGCTCACCACAGTCCCGCTCAGGGGGAAGGGCCGCCTCCTGGCGAGCTCCCTGTCTTCATATGGGTGGAAGCAAAGGGAGGGAGACGGGGATGTTTTAGAAAGAAGTAAAACTTAAAAAGGGGAAGATTCTAGTAGCTGGAATTTAAGGCCTATTGTAATATGCTATTCTATGACAAAGGTATGTATTTTATAGTCGTGGGCAATTATTTTTCCCTCTGCCTCCTTAATCTTTCCCAAGAGGGGGAAAGACTCGTCTGAGCAGAGGCTGACTCAGGACCGCAGTGGGTTTTGGGGTGGTGGGCAGGGTCACAGGGCGCCCACGCTGGCCAGACTCGCTCTCTGGGTTCCTTGTTCTCCCCAGACTGCAGAAAAGGCCTTTGGCACTCAGGACAGCTTCAGTTCATCCCCAGAAAACTAGGTGGTAGAAACCACCGTCATCCCCTCCTCATAGATTAGGGCTCCGAGGACAGAATGGTCAGGGAGCCCCTCCAGGGTCACCGAGCTGGCCCGCGGTGGCCCGCTCGGAAGCCAGGCATTGTGGTTTGCAAACCTGGCCCTCGCCAGCCCTGAGCCACTCCAGCTATTAAAGGTCTTCCCTGTGGCCAGATGGGGTCTCAGTGGCTCCCAAGCCCTCTGCATGCATGGGCTCGTGTTGTCACCTGGGGACTCCAGGGCTCATCTCTTTGGATGGGCCCTCTCATCCGGCACAGCCAGGGCAGAGGCCTGAACTGGGTCACAGAAGGCCAGCAGACAGGCGTGGATGACCTGCCTTTCCTTGTGTCGTTCCACTCATCTGGCAGGTTCCTGCGGAATTGCCGCTTCCCTGGGAGGCCTTCCTTGACCCTCTGCCCTGCCCCACCCTAGGGGTGTCAGGCTGCGCGAGGTTGTGCTGCAGTAACAACCTCAAGCACCCAATGGCCCATCACAGCTGAAGCTTACTTTTCAGTCACACCCAGCAGCCGCGGTTCCGGCACCTCTCTGGGGTCCGCTTCCTGCACACAGTGAATTGAGGTTATCTCCATCACGTGCCGCTACCTTCTCAACACGTGAGCCTCAAAGGGGAACGTGTTTGAATGGCTTATATAGAGTCACCTTTCACTGGTCAAAACCAGGACCCCAAAGGGATGGGAAATTAGCCCCCTGAGGCCCAGGCAGGGGAGGAGAATGGGGCAGGGTAAGCACTAGTAACGTGTTCCACTAGACCAGGTCTCCTTCCCATTGCTCTCATATCAATATGCACCTTATTTATATATCAGTTTGATAATGCATATCTGTACAATTATATGATGGCTATATGTCTCTTTTGCAATTGCCATTAAAATGTGATTCCCATGAGGTAGGAACCAGATCCACATTTACTTACTGTTGAATGAGTGGATGAGTGGATGGATGAATGGGCTTATGAGTGGGTGAATAGGTGAGTGGGTGGATGGATTTACGAATGGATGGACTTATGGAAGGAGGGATGGAAGGATGGAAGGATGGATGGATGGATGGTTGAATGAACGAGGAGGTGGGGAGCACTTTGTATGAAAAAGAAGATATTCAGGATTCAATATTACTCAGATGTGTTAGATGATGTGTTGTTTCCTCCCAAGTTTCAGAACTTACTATATTCCTACTAAGGGTTAATTGACATTTCCCAGGGGATTAGTATCTGAGACCTTTCAGGAAATTATTGTTGTTCAGTGTTGAAAATGCAATGGAAATCCCCAGGAGAAGTTGTCATCTTGGAACGGAGGCCCCACTTCTTTCCCAACCCCCTCCTTCCTGACCTGCTGGACTCTGTGGTCATCAAGGGTGATGGGACCATGTGACCCCTCTACCAGGGAAATGCTCCTTCCTCAGCCATGTTACAGCAGCAGCTTCCCTGTCTCATAACCCCTGAGCACAGGTGGATTCAAAGTGATCAGCAAAAAATGTGCTCCCCACCCTAAAACTCCCATTGTCAGTCAGCTTTCTGTTGCTGCAACAAAATACCTGAGCAAATCAACTTTAAAGGAAGAAAGGTTTATTTTGGCTCATGGTTTGGGAGGTTTCAGTCCTTAGTCATTTGACCCACTGCTTTGGGTCTGTGGTAGCAGAGTACAGCATGCTGGGGAGCAAAGGGCAGCAGAGCTGCTCATCACGGTGGCTGGGAAGCAGAGGGGGGGATCTAGTCCCAATATCCCCTTCAAGGACACGCCCCCAATGACCTCACTTCCTTCACAGAGGCCCTGCCTCTTAATGGTTCCAGGGCCTCCCAGTAGTGCCCAGGTTGGCAATCAAGCATTTAGCATGGATCTTGGGGGACACTTATTCAAATCATAGCAGGCATTAAGAGGACCTGCCTTTCAGATGTGCCAGGAGGAGTCTGGGGCCTGTGCCAGGGCAGAGATGGCCCTGCAGAAGCAGGAGGCTTCCTCTCAGGACCTCAGCATCACTAGAACTTCATTCAAATAATCTCCTTGTCCCCACAGCTCTGCCACTTGGTGAGGAGTCACCACAGGGAAGGCCAGTGGCCTTGTGCAATGGCTGAACTCCAGGGTAGCGCGAAGTGTCCACAAAGGCCACCTCAGGCCTGCTCTGAACTGCAGGATTGTTTCATGCGATCATGATACACGGAGTTGTCACACGTGGTTGTCACCGGCGATATCGTCACCTGTTCAGAATCTCCTCCATCCGGGCCCTGGTAGAGTTGCGTCTCCCCCTGGCACGGACACGGACTCGCTCTGGCCAACGGGGTGCCATTGGGAACGCCTCACTTCTGGGCAGAAAATCCAAGAGCGGACGTGCCACTCGCCCTCGGCCTCCTTCCCCTGCCACGCGGCTGGTGACGTTCCAGGAAAGCCACGTGGCCCAGGTCCCTGAACAAGGAATCTGCAGGCCACGATCCTCCGCTGCCCGCAGTGTCCGTGTAACATGAGTCAAATCTTCACCACCGCCGGGGTCAGGCGCACGCTTGCCCTAGGTCACCCCGCCTCGGTGGGAGTCGCAGAACACAGCGTCCCAGTGAGGACAGCAGGCCTTGGAGCAGGATCTCCACCATCAGGCAGTCCTGGCTTGGATCCTGTGGAGGCTGGGTGACTCGGGGTAAGTTACTTAACCTCTCTGGGCTTCATTTTCCCTTTCTGGAAAACGGGGCTGGACCCGTCTCACAGGACTGCTGCGAGGGGTGGAGGGGAGCCCTGGTAAGGGAACGCTCGGGAAATGCAGGCACAGGGCGAAGCGCATTGTCACCAGGTGCCACCCACATCGTGGCCTTGTGCTTTGCTCAGCGACTCATCTCTGCCCCAGGCCAACAGCCAGAAACCCGCCCACTGGGTGCCGTGTCCCGGGGGAGGTGTCTGTGCTCCAGCCGGGCGCTCAGGGGACCAGGGCCACCTTCCCTGTGGCCTGTTGGCATCTGCTGAGTCATCCTCAACCCTCGCGGCCACCTGTCCACAGGGACACTGCTGTGACGTCCTTCCTGCCTGAGCCAGGTCTCCTCCTGCGTCAGCTCCAGGGGCCACACCAGGCTGCTCAGGGGACTCTGCACACCAGCCTCGTCTCTCCAGGGCTGCGGGCAGCCTCTGCGCAGAAGCAGAAGGACCCGCGGTCCTCCGCCGGCTCCGGGAGGCCCCGGGGACGTCTGTCCCTCCATCACAGCTCTGCCCCCCACTGGGGGTCCCGCTCCTTCTCTGGGGACACTGGGAGGTCGGGCCAGTGTTAAGGCCCTCCCTGGGCCCTGGGGTGTCCACAGGTTCCTCTTGGTTTCTTCTGACCCCCGCCCGAGGCCACCTGTCTGATCTCAGGGGACAGTTGACATGGCGCTGGCCCTCACGCCCTTCCTGAGGAGATCCGGGGCCAGGCTCTGGGCTCACACATACTTCTTCCTTCGCATCTTCTCCTGGAGACAATGGCTGCCGACGGTGGGGCTGCCCAGGGCTAAGGAGGCGTCCTGGGGTGCAGGAAGTGTCAGGGAAGACCGTGGGGGTGAGTATTCACACAGCCACCCCCGCCCGAGCTGTCCCTATAATTATTTTAAGCATATGACCACGGGGGTCAGGGGCTCATTCATTAATAAACAAACTCCTTTTGCCCTGTGCCCCCCATTCCGACACCACCCGTAGAATCACGGCTCTACCTCGGCCCGTGGTTCTCGCGCCCTCTCAGCTCCTGCGTGGTCACCATCTCTGACCGACGTCCATGTGTATCTAGACGAAGCCGTCACGTGCTCACCTCTCATTCACTCTTGTCCTTGTCATCTGTGTCTGCACACCAAGGGCCCCCACCCCAAGTTAGCGCTTAAAGCCGTGACGTCGTGACGTTACTGCAAGTCAGGTGAGGGGTCTGGGAAGGGTGGAGTGGAGAGGGCTAGGTTCTATGTGGAGGGCACAGCCGTGCAGCCAAGAGATTTATTCAACAGCCTCTGTGGCTGGTCGGAGGTCGAAGAGGTGCTGGGAGAGGGGAGTCAGGGAGAGGGGAGTGTGCAAGCTCTGAACGGAAGGTGGGTGCCTGGTTGTGCCGGCTGAGATCTCTGGAGCTGTCGGCTAAAGCAGCTGCCGTCGGGCTGGAGGCGGTGGGTCTAAGGCAGATGCAGTGGCTTCCTCCTCTCCGCAGGGACGAGCTGTTGCTGTGTGAGAGTCTCCCAAACGGGACCCAATATGGGGATTTCTGGTGGGGGGTGCATCAGAGCGACCCCGATGCCATTGGCTCTTTGCCCATGGAACAGGGCGACCTTTAAGCCCATTGGCTCCTGCCCAGAAAATGAAACAAGGTTGCTTTGCTCAGGATAGAAACCTCTGGGGGGAGGGTAGCCCATCTACCACTATGCCGTGGTCCTTGGGTCTTTTCTGGGAAGGTCCGCAGGATGGGGGTGACTTGACGGCTGGGGTGGGACCGCCGGCGATGTCTCTCCGTGCAGGTCGGATGTGATGTGGAATGTCGGCTGGACACCGCGCGTGCCCCAGGGTCCCCCCCCCATCGAGGCAGCCTCGGAGGTCTCAGAGGCGATGCAGGGCCCCCTGAAGGCAAATGCACCGAGAGAACGAGGTGGAAACTCCATTATAACCTGTCACGAATGGACCTCGCGCATGACAGTCCAGCATCGCTCTCTTAAGTCCCAGATTCAAGGTGGGAACACCCTAGACCTCACCCTTTGGTTGGAAGACAGACTGTCTCAGTCCATTTCCTGTGGCCAGCTGGAACTCCATAGACTGGGCGTTTCATAGAGGGTCACCCATAGACTGGGGGGTGCCAGAGCCCCTGCCCAGCCCTCTGGGGACGTCTTCTTGCTGCACCATGACAGGGCGGGGCGGCACCTGGAGAGACAGAGAAAGCACGCTAGCTCGGGGGTCCCCCTTCCTCTTCTCTCTCTTTTTTTTTCCCCTTCATTTTGTTTTTATTATAGCATGTTTGCTTAATTTACAGCAAACAGAAAATAAGCTGGGTCTTGTTTTGATCCAAACATTGATGTTTTTAAAGGTTGTACACAATATTTGTTAAAAAGAACATATAAAAATACCTTTTTAGAAGCTTCTATAAGAAAGAAAATACAAAGTTAACCCCACAACTTTCCTCTTTGCTAGAACTGCAAACTACTGCTACAGTTTTAAATAGACTTTTTGTTATTTAAACTATACATCCAGGAAAATCTAAAAAAATTAAAGAAACGTGCATATAAATGATTGCATAGCAGAACATGAACATTAACTGCAAACAGTAAAGAAATGAAAGTTAGAAATACTATCAAATATACAAAGGTTGTAGAATCAATCCTTTAAACACATTCCACAAACAGTATTTAAAAACCATCTTTTTCATTCTTTACAGGCTAGGCCTAGATTTCTAAAACCAAAGTTGAAAAAAGTATCCTCTAAAGGAATTGTTTCCTCACAATACTTCTTACATCTGCAAGTAAGCAAGCAAGCAATCTGAGATTTTTTAAAAGATGCTAGCTTTTTACTCTGAAATGAGACTGGACATTTCGAGTCACTTTTTATTGCCCCCAAAACGATCATTCAGAGAAATACTAAAAATTATGAATAGTTAATGGTATTACTTCCCCATTTTTAGTCACATAGGACATTGATAATCAAAAATTCAAGAGGTGGCTCTTGCTTATGAGTGGCTAACCCTTTTTTCCAAAATTATTTTAAATTTCGTGGCACCACAGAATCATTTGCCTAGAATGGGCGTGTTCTCTTTCAACTTGCCTCACATTAAACAAACTGAGGTGTGAAGAACAAGCCCCCCTCATAAAGAGGCAGGCAAATTCTGATACAGATGCACAAGGCGAGCGCTCTGAGCATCAAAATTCATTCTTTTACATTATGCGTGGCACATGTGCGTGCGAGCACACACACACACACACACACACACACACACACACAAAAACCCCTACTTTGAAACAATTTACTTGCTCCTAACAGCAGTAAGAAAACTAAGCAACAGTGCTTCTTAAATTTTAGAGTAACTATATTAAGAACATTCTTTTCCCCTTAAAAATTATTTGTCATCATTGACCTGCTCAAATTTTAAGGGGAGCTTTTCTGATGTTTTCATGTTCCAAACCTTCATAGAAACCAGAAAAGGGGGGGAGGGGCGGGAAGCAGTGAAGGCTCCATGTTTCAGTCAAAAACTTAATCTCCCTGAAAATGTTACTTAACCCAGTTGGCATCATTCCCCAAGACAGAGGGGTTAACAAAAGAACTATTCCACGCTGTATCATAAATCAGCTGTTATCACGGGCCTAGACATCTTGACAAGACCTAAAGGTCCACCCTGAACCTGAACATGTCTGAGCAGGCAGTGTTGTGCTGTGGCTACAACTTCACTTTTGTATCATTCCATCTTATTAGCAAGCTACATTTCTAGGTTAACAGTTCTACCAAATATGGAGATGAAAGTTTATTTTTAATAAGACAATGTTGCAAATTATGGTCAACCAACATCTTTTCACCAAATACTTCAAGCATAAACAAAAAATGAGAATCTTTACAAAAATATGCAGAGACACCACAAATTGGTAGCTGCCCATAACATTAAACAAACTGGACTCTTCAGAGTGGCTTCTCAACAGCATATCCTTTTCATTATGACCATTGCCTGGTACAGGGAAAACTAACAAGTGTTTTTTACGCATCATTGCAACATTGTATTCCTGATAATTTAAGCATACCAAACTATGAGTAAATGAATGATAAAAATTATCATGGTTTATACTATCAGTGGCCACTGGACTTCAGACTAGTCCAAGACCTGGATCTAGATTTTGACCTAGACCTAGACTGTGATCTTGACTGAGATTTGGATCTAGGTGGTTCTTTGTTCCTTGATTCCTTTTCATATCTTGAGCCAGACTTATAATGTGTTTTGGAATCTGTTTTAGAAGTGCCTCTAGTTTTGGTGTGAGATGCAGACCTAGAACGTGATTTGGCCTTCATTTCTTTCTTGGGCTGGGACTTGGACCGTGATCTTGAATTGGATTTAGATCTTGAGAAAGATTGATTTCGGTGTTTGAATCTATCATTGTCGGAATGGCTTCTGCTACGCCGTGGTCTTCCAGTTGGTCTGCTGTTTCTAGGACTCTAAGATCTTCTAAAGTTGTAATCAAAAGGCCGACTTCTTGATCTCCTCCTTTCACAACTTCGACTTCTAGAACGTCTGTGTCTGTCATAATCATCAGAGCGGGAAGAGCTGTATTCCTCCCTTCCGTGGCTTTCATTTGATTTGGTGTCTTTCGATCCCCCTGTGCAAACTGTATCTCGATTTGACCTCCCCAAATCCATTTTCTGTCCAAATTATGTCAAGCGTCTTCAGCATCACGAACATCCTCAGATTGAACATAAGCAAACCCTCCTGGCCGTCGAGAGTAGGGATCAAGTGGAACATAAACTTAGACTCTAGGACCATCCGACCAGACTCACGCCGTTAATCTCCAGACCTGGTGTGGTCCGCCACGTGCCTGGCGAACAGAGACGTGTTGGGGGCGCAGGTGGCGGGACCTGACCGCGGCGCGAGTCTCGGCCAGGGGCAGTAGCGGGCTCAGCAAACCGTCGCAGCTCCAGCGACGGCTCCTCAGACACACACACACACACACACACACACACACTTCCTCTTATAAAGCCACCGGTGCCACCACGGGGCTCCACGCCCCCGGCCTCATCTAATCCTCATCACCTTCCAGAAGTTCCACCTCCGAATTCCACTCCCGCACGACTTAGGAGAGTGCGTCCCCAACACACGCGCTTCTGGGGGCCACCTTCAGCAGCCACAGGCAGAGCGTCTGGGAAGGACCGCGACGTCCACCCCAGCCCGAGACGGCGGCTCGAGGACCGAGACCTGACGGTTCCTCTCTGGATGCCTCCCCGCCCTCTGTGGCAGCATCTTGAAGACGATGCCTGTCCAGCGATGTTTACCGATGCCCTCGGTGGGGACAGCACCTGAACGCCGTGGGTCACGACGGCCAGACCCCGCGTCTCCCCACGGATCACTCGCTCGGGTCCACGCCTCGCCTCGCTGGCCAGGTGTCGGTGGCCGGTGATGAGCTCCCTGAGGCTTCAGAGAGGCCACAGGACTCGTCTAATGTCCACGCAGCTGGCAAAGGACAGATTTGAACCCAGGATTTGCCATCTGGCTCAGACTGGCCCCCACGTAGAGGGACAGCTGCCCAAGGACGAGCTGAGGACAGGAAGCAGGTGCGTCCCGCCTCCCAGTCTGTCCTGATGACTTTCCAGCCCCGGGGCGGTGGCTGCCTCCTGCTCTGCCTCTCTCCACGAGGCTCGAGGCTCGTGTCCGCATGGCGGGCAAATGGTCCTTGAGCAAACTTGACTCCTGAAACGCCCGGTCAGCTTCACGAGTGCGTGAAATAACAGCGGCCCTGAGGCATGGACGGAGCAGGCTGTGATTGGCACACAGTCGGGTGGGCCCTGGTGGAGCAGGCTGTGATTGGCACACAGTCGGGTGGGCGGGGCCTGGTGGAGCAGGCTGTGATTGGCACACAGTCGGGTGGGCGGAGCCTGGTGCCCTCGCCCCTCCTGGTTTTCTTTTTTTTTTTGCCTGCGATTCCAGGACTGGGCCATCTGTTCCTTGTTGTGGGTGGTTAAGTGAAATGGGCTGCCAATAAAAATAGCCCGACTTGAGGTTTGTTTGCATAAATTGTTTTGAAAGCTTCATGACGAATTTTCAGGATTACTTGCAGTGGTAGGGACCTCGGCGGAGGCGGAAATATAGATTTAGCTATGCCAGTTGGAATCCATTAATTTGCTTGCAGCCCATGCCCCAGCTCTTCTGCTTAATTGCCTGTGTGACCTCAGGCAGGTGAATCGACCTCTCTGGTCTTCAGTTTCCCTGTCTTCTCAGTGGGAGGTGATAGGCATAGTAGCCACTTTGTGGGATCACAAGTCTGAAAGAAGATGATGCATAGAAAGGACCCAGCGCATGCGCTCTGTGCCTACTACGGGGAAGAAATCAGAGTCCCCTTCTGGAAGGAGAGGAAGAAGGGACCCACGTGGTGTGCGGAGCCTGAGAGCCCTGGGGCCGTCCCAGCGAGGTGACGAGCTGTCTGGGTGATGGTGGAGAGCTGGTTGTGCTTGCTGGGCCTCAGGTCTTAGACTTGGAGAATAACAGGACACGAGGACCGCGGAGGCGCCTCAGGCGACTCAGCCGGCCGTGTCAAGTCCGCAGGATGGCCCGGCCGCTGTCCCGCAGCAGACACAGCGGGCAGCCTCCGCAGGAGCCTGAGCCTCCCTCTCCAGGTCCGGGGCAGCGCGTTCAGAAGGAGGTCTGCGGAGCTCGGAGCTGGGGGCGCGGGGGGCTGCACAGGAGGGCTCTCAGCTCTGGACCACAGCAGGGGACCTTAAAACTGCCCCCTGCCCGCACTGGGCTGGTAAAGAGGGAAAGCACACAGCAAGGAGGGTGGGAGCCTTTGTGCGGAACTGGACGTGGAGGCTGCCCGTGGAGGCTGCCCGTGGAGGCTGCCCGTGGATTCCTTGGGCTGCTGCTGGGTCTCAAGGGACCCCAGGGGACACGTCCAGGGAAACAGTCCATGTTCAGTTGGTTCCCTTAGGGCAAGAGAGAGAGCAAGACAGGGACAGAGAAAGTAGAAAGGGGGAAGGGGAGAGAGGGAGACAGGGACAGAGACAGCAAAGGGGGGGGGACAGAGAGAGAGAAAGCAACCAAAGCATGGGACTAAGAAGAACGGCTAGAGAAGCAGACAGGAGGCAGCTAAAGAGAAAAGGGGGAGGAAGAGACAAAGGGTCAGAGAGAGACAGAGACAAAGAGGTGGAAAGAGACAGAAAGAGAGAAACTCAAAGAGACAGAGACAGACGGTCACAGATGAAGAGGAGACATGGAGAGAGAGGCCTGGACACAGAGGGGGGGGCCGGGCCATGGCCGCCCATCCTAAGGCCCTTGCCGCAGAGGGGAGTCCAATCCGCCCAGGGATCTGCACACCCAGTGACCATAAGAAGCGTCGTGGGACACCAGCTGCCCACAGCGCCCAGCCGGGCCGCGGGCAGGCCGTCCAGGCTCCCGGGGGCCTGCCCAGGCCTTTCATCTTCCCTGCCCGCAGCTCCCTCTCCAGGGCGGGCCAGGAGCAGATGGTGGGAGGCCAGTCGATCACGGGGCCTCCGTTCCTCGTTCACATCACTGCAGCGTCGGGATGACCTCCCCAGATGAGGGCCAGCTGCCACCGCCCCTTCCCCGGCATCGGGCCTCCCTTCAGAAGGTCCCCACTTTCTTTTTTTTTTTTTTTTTTTTTTTGGTACCGGGGATTGAACTCAGGGGCACTCGACCACTGGGTCACATCCCCAGCCCTTTTTTTTGTATTTTATTTAGAGACAGGGTCTCACTGAATTGCTAAGTGCCTCGCCATTGCTGAGGCTGGCTTTGAACTTGCGATCCTCCGGTCTCAGCCTCCCAAAGTGCTGGGATTACAGGCGTGCGCCACCGCGCCCGGCATTTCTACCCAAACCTGCCGTCCGCCCGACAGGCCCCGGTGCCCAGCGGGGTTTTATTGCGTGATTTCCCAAACTCTGAGTTTCCCACTTACCCCGGGCTAATAGGCTAAGCCTGGACGCATTTGCTGAGGCGAACTCTGTTTCAGCCAGAAGCAGAGTGCTCACGGGGGAGTCGGGGGGGGTCGAATAGTAGGTCTCTAGTGCATCGCCCCAAGCCACCGCCCGGACCCTGCTGTGCCCAGCACCCCTGCTGTCACCAGGCACATCTGAAACTCGCTTTCCTATGGAGGGATGCGCAGTGGGCTGTGGTCTCCATTGCCCTTGGTCTCTTGGTTGAAGGTTGTTGGATTCTTTCATGGAGGACCGTGTGCAGGGCTCTAGGACTGTTCCCTGGCTCCAAGTACGAGCTCATCTTAGTTGAGTACTTGGCTTTGAGGGTGAAGATTCAAGTTTGGGTAGCACTCAGAGCCACATTTGCCTCCTAGGGTACCTTTGACAATGTCTGGAGACAGTGTTGGTGGTCACACAGGGAGGCATGCATCGGAGCATCCTACCATGCCCAGAGCTGTTCCCCACAACCCAGAATGATCTGACCTAACATGTTAGTAGTGCTGCTGTTGAGAAATTCCACTTCAGACAGAGAGTATGGGGTGGGCTGCATGACTCTGATGGCCAGGGGGCCAAGTACAGTTGTGCAGGTTGCATACTGACCCACTCCAGCAGTTGCTAGTCACATTGCCTCTGATGAAAATAAACCTGCAGCAGCTCTGCCGGGGGAGGGGGGAGCTCAAGGCAGGACAGCTGGTGCTGACTTTGGCTGGAGCCTGAGGGGCTTGGAAGGCACTGAAAAGAAGCGAAAAGTCGAACTTAGTTCCGGGAGCTAGGACTTTGTTCTGAGGAGCACTCAGGAGCACTGGGAGCTTCAAAGCAGGGGCAGGAGCTGCACTGTGCTCTGGAAAGACGCAGCGGGCCGGGGCCACCACCCCACCCGCCGTGCAGCTCTGGGCGGAGAGAGTTGGAGCAGGCCAGGCCGCGAGAAGGGTGGCCTGCGGGAAGGAGGGCAGACACCACGCGGGGTGGGGAGCAGGGGCGAGGAGGGAATCTGGGAGGCCCCTGCATCAGGGCCAGGCTCCTGCCCCTCTGAATGGACCCCAAGCGGACCCCCACACACGCCCTGCTGTGACATGACGCTGTGTCCTCTCCCGCTGCCCAGTCTGCCTGAGGCCCCGCGGGGTCGTCATTACACGCGATGATTGTTGTTCGTCAGTGGTGACCGCTAGGCCCAGAGAAAGGATGACGAGTGGGCTCGACCCTTTCTGAGCATCAAATGCTGAGATTTAAGAGCTTACTGTCCAGGTGAGAGAGCCCCTGTGGAGGCTGCCGGTGGAGGCTGCCCCCAGAGGCTGTGCTGTGGAGGCCGCCCTGTGGAGGTTGCCTCTCAGAGGCTGACCCGTGGAGGCTGCCCCGTGGCGAGCTCCTGGAGACTGACGCGCAGGGCGCAGTGCCCTGTCCTGGGACTCCTCCGTGCCGGGCCTGGTGCCCCTGGCTGTCCGGCGTGACTGTGGCACTCAGCGTCCACACCCTGGTCTCCCCAGCTTGGAAAGGAACATGTCCCCCTCACGTCCGCTCCAGTCCTTAGCGGAACAAAGGGGCAGAGTGCTAACCGATGACGGCGTGAGGATCAGACTGCTACTAAGATGTTCCTTGCATCCGTCGGCACTAAAGGGCATTGCCACGCGGCCACAGTACAGGCCCCCTCGAGTCACCTGCCCCGTGAGGAACACCACTCTGCTCCCTAGAAAGCAGCGACCAAGAATGAACCCCTCAGTTTCCCAGCCTGTACGTCATCGAGAATCGTGGAGCCACCTGGTACCATCATCGTGAAAACGGCGTGAGCTCATGAACACAAAGCCCTGAAACAGTGGTTGGAAGAAAGTAGATGCTCAGTAAAAGCGGGGTGTCGAGGCCATCATTTTCTTTGTTTTCAGCAGCCTCTCTTCTGTTCTTCTGCTCTACAGTCTGAGAGGTGGCCCTTAAAAACCAGGTGATATGTCCTGTGACACCCTGAGCCCTGGAGATGGCAGTTCCTGTCTGGGGAGTGTGGCGGTCACTGGTGGGCAAGTCCCTGAAGGCTTGTGAGCGCCAGGCTCTGCTTTTCAGAGCAGGCGTGTCCCTGGTCCACTTGCTGGACTTGAGCCATGACGCTCTTCCTTCCCGCACCTGGTGCTGGGGGCACAGCACAGGGGCGCCTCGGCCCAGCTGGGAACTGTCCTTGGCCAGTCAAGGACACGTCCCCTCAGGCCTGAGCTCACCAGAGGGAAATGTCCTTTTCTTCATGCTTAATAAGTGTATAAGTATGACAAACTGAAAATGAAGGAAATTAATTTAGATAAATTAATTAAATGTGTGTGTGTTGAAGGCACCTGGAGCGACTCAGGAGAGAGATGTCAAATAGAAGTTTCCAGAACGTATTAGCCTTAGCTGAGACGGCCGGTGCGCACATCCCCCGTCCCCCGTCCCCCTGTCCCCTGTCCCCCCGCCCGTCCCCCCCCGTCCAGTGTGTTCAAGTCTGTGCCGTGGGGACAATGGGTAGAGCAACCAACCAGCTGGGGGGTGGGGGTGAGGACCTGTGGGTTTTACCATCTGCTGGAATGTCCCCAGTCGATGGCTTCAACGAGCGGATGCGACACTTCCTGCTCCAGGAGGGAGTACTTGAATCCACCCTTCAGAGGATTCGGGACCCTTTGGGTGGCCAACTGGATCTGTCACCTGTCCTGGTGACAGACAGAGACAAGTTCTGTCCTGGGTTTCAGAACTGCCTGGTGTCATTTAGGGCCCGCTGTGGCACTGTGACCCGCAGTGTCTCATTTATACCCCCAGGACAGGCCCCTGTCTCCTGGGGTCCCCTCCTGGGCCTCACAGGGCACATTGCACCAGGGTTCAGGTGACAAACAAATGCCAGTCTTCCCTGGCCAACCCTCAGGGGCAGGCCTTCCCCACACCAAGCCCCCTGTGGCCCCACGGAGGGCCCATGTCTGCACTGGCCACTGGGTGTCACTGTGCCACTGGGCTGGGCCTCCGGGAGCATTTATCTGGCTGTTAAAAAACCCTGCCTCTTAAGGGAATGGGGGGCCCAGGGCAGTTGGTGACCCTCAGCCGGGGCCTAAGGACACCGCACACCTTGTCGAAAAGACGATGTTTACCGTGGGAAGCATCTTACGTGACCGACTCTCACAGGCTGGGGGACATTTTAGATCCAGCTCCAAACAAAATATTTTTAAAAAGATGAGATAAAGGTGAGAGAGAAATCAGTCCGTGCCCCGCCCGCAAGTGGCGGTATCTGGACACCAGGGACATCAACGCGGATTGTTCCTTTTCTCTTTCTTTCTGTTTTCTTCCTTCCTTTCCTTTTCTTCTTCTTGTTCTGACAGCTCTCCTCCCTCCCCCCACCCCACCATCTTCCAAGAGCCACACACAAAAAAATGCTTTTCAGATGCACACGGGCAGGGACGTGTCAGGGGTGATGGATGGAGCCCTCGGCCTCAGCTTTTGATAATTAAGTTCTACTCTTCACAGACGAAGGCTGTTCTGCCAAATCCAAAATACCCTGGAAAATGTAAAATTAGAACCTTATGAGAAAAAATAAAAAGATTAAAGGAGCTAAATATATATGTGTGTAGTTTGGCTAAGTGGCAACGGGGGCGGGGTGGGGCGAGGAGAGGGGATGATGGGGTCTGATAACCAGCCGCCTGCTAATCTGCAGGGGGACACGTGGCCCCCAGGAAGGGGACACGTGGGACAAGGTTGAATTAAGAGTAAGTAGACGGCCCAGATTGAAAATAAAGAGCAGAGCGTTGAGAACGAACCGCACTCAGTCCTGATTGACAGGTGCTAACACGTCCATCAAGGTGGAGGCCCCGACAGAGTTTGTGACTCTCCCCCGAACACGCGGCTGAGTGGCTCTACACAGAGACAGGAACGCCTGCGTGGTCCCCCGGGGCTGGAGCAGTTTCCCTGCAGTTCTGATCTCCCCATCTCTTGCACGAGGGACCTCCAGGTGACGTGCCATGGTGCCCCATCTCCAAAGTGTGATGCCCAGCTTCCCGAGACCGAGAAGCCCAGCGACTGCTGCAGAAACCTGCTGTGCCCTCAGGGCCAAGGTCCAGCCGTGATGCCAGCCTGCGCCCACACCCTGGCTCTACGCCACGGACACAGCAAGCACCGGGACTTGCTGAGCGATTTATGAGACAGGACTGCAAAAAGATACTTCAAAAGCAGATTCCCTCAGCCCCGCGTAACGTGCTGAGGGAGGAGGGAGAGGCCGGGAACCCATGTGGCCATGACATTCTTGGCAAGAAGTCCCCTCTCGGCCGGCTCACTCAAGTGGGCAGGACCAGTGTCACAAACCATTCCTATCTCGAGGACGGCCGGCGTTCATTTGATCACCCCAAAAGCTGGCTCTTTATCTGCCCCAGTAATTCATCGCTGTGGAAGGAGAGGGTCGGGCGGAGATGGAGGCAGCTGACACACACGCCCGCTCCCCGCGCACCATCAGCCTCCGTGCGTGGTAGAAGGCTGCGGCATGGGGACCGCCTCTGTGCTGTGAAATGGATACTTCAAACTGTCCCAGCAGGTCGGTTGTCCCAGGCCCCACCACTGTCTGCCCAGGGGCGGGGGGCACTGAGAAGCCCGGTGGGAAGCTGGCTTCTCAAGTCTGCAGGGGGCTGGGCGCACCACAGGGACAGCAGGCAGGGCCAGGCCAGGTCCCACGGTCTCTCCTCTTTGCCAAGAGACCCCTGGACTCCGCTCCAGAGAGTTTGCAACCAGCTGCGAGCCTGGGCTTGGGGGCAGCTCCCTGACCCTGGGCTGCAGGCTGGCGAGATAGTTGGGACCTGCTCCTTGTCAGCCTCTCTTCCCACTGACAGGGCTCGGTGGGAACCCAGAGATAAAAAGTGGGAACTTACTTCTTCCACGGGGCAGGAAAACAAGCCGGAGGAAGAGCGGACTTCCCGCGCCTCTCTGACAGCCGATAAGCGCGGCTGGCGGGGCCGCCTGCGGCCATTGATCACGCCTCCTAATAAAGCGCTACTGATGGGCACGTGGGGGAACAGGGGCAGCACGGACAGGGCTCCCACCCCTGTCATTTGGCCAGCTACCTTTTCCTGGGGTTGGCTTCTTACCCTTCTAAGTTGGGTCATGGTGTTAGAAGCCTCTGTGTGCATCAGCGACCTCAGAACGATTTTCTGACCCCTCTGGGATCCGGCATGCTACTCCTGTAGGGGCAGAAAGGGTGCCTTCATTGGAAGCGGAAAGAGATGAGTTACTAATACGGTTGCAAGTGTGGTTTATGTTTTAACCAAGATGGACGGGCAGAGGGGGGTGGCTGGCCTTTACATAGAGTCAGGAAGCACGGTGATTAAAGCTGAGTGAGTCCAGGCCCGTCGCTGGACCTCTCTGAGCCTCTGTGATAACATTCATCAGAAAATGCATTGTAAGAAGGAAATTAACCGTCTCCCCCTCCACACCCACCCACGGAAGGCTTGGAAGCAGTCCTGTTCTCAACACATCCCAGCAAATTTTAGGATTCTGTTTTCCATGTTCATCTCTGTCACTTCACCTGTCACGGCCAGATTATGATCTCTCAAGCACTTTGAAAGCATCATGGCCATGGGGACTGGCCAGTGGAACCAGCTTCCTGCCATGCTGTGAGATGATGCTGAAAGCAATATGGCGGAGCTTGGTTCACTTCGGTATATATACACATAAAACCGAAGGCTGGGCATTCTGCCTCCCTGTGTATGCCCCGAGGAAATCACCACGTGGGCCTGTCATGAAGGGATAGTTAAAGGAAATGCTATGGTGTTGTGCTTTCTGGTGGTGGTGGGAACGTGAAGATAATCTGGGGTCCATCCCTGGGGTAGTTGGGAGTATTCACTGAAGGGCAAAAATCACAACCGTGCAGCCAAGAGATTGATTCACCAGCCTTTATGGCTGGTCAGAGGTATAAGAAGTACAGGGAGAGAGGAGTCAGGGAGAGGGGAGTATGCAAGCTCTGAACGGAAGGTGGGTGCCTGGTCGTGCTGGCTGTGGTCTCTGGAGCTGTTGGCTGGGGCAGTTCCCATTGGGCTGGAGACAGTGGGTCTGGAGCTGTCACAGTAGCTGCCTCCTCTCAGTAGGGACAGGCTGCTGTGTCTGAGCTCTGGGCAGGCAGGAGCTTTAAGTAGGGATTTCTGGTGGGGGGGTGTACCAGAGCAACCTTTAATGCTATTGGCTCTTTGCCCAGTAAACAGGGCGACCTTTAAGCTGATTGGCTCCTGCCTGGGTAAAAGGGCAACCTTTAAGCTGATTGGCTCCTGCCCAGGGAAAATGAAGCCAGGTTGTTTCTCATGGAAATTTCCATGGGGGAGGTGGCCCATCGGCCCAAGCCTATCTATATTCACTGTGGAGGAGCATGGCCTTGGGAGCAATAGACAAGTGTGTACATGGTGGTGGGGCTGGGGTTCGATGTGTGGTGTTAACAAAGAAACGCAGTGAGATACAGCACCTTTTAGATAGGTGCGATACACACGCACTCTAAACCTCACATTCTGCAAGAGTATTGGCGATCATGGAGATAGACCATGGAAGGGGAGGAGGAAACAGGGCTCCACGGAGATACCAGATAATCCAGAAAATGCAGCGAAGGTCTCCCAGACCCAAGGCAGCAACGTACCACGCACTGAGCATAAAATTGTTCAACACCCTGTCACTGAGGTCCAAAAAGAGCCTGCTTACCCCTACATATTATTATTAAAAATAAAAAGCTTAAAGCCAGCCGTGGTGGCGCACGCCTGTAATCCCAGCACTTGGGAGGCTGAGGCAGGAGGATCGCGAGTCCAAAGCCAGCCTCAGCAATGGCGAGGCACTCAGCAACTCAGTGAGACCCTGTCTCTAATAAAATACAAAAAAAGGGGCTGGGGATGTGGCCCAGTGGTCGAGTGCCCCTGAGTTCAATCCCCGGTACTAATAAATAAAAAAGCTTAGATGTTCATACATTATATATACACATGTGCGCTTGCATTACATATGTTTTTTATATATGTGCATTAAATCATGCACTAAATATAGAGAAATTTAATAAAGCAACGTTTTCCCTTGATTAAAATAACTTTTAATTTGGAGTAATTTTAGATTTACAGGAAAGTCACTGAACGCAGAGCTCTGTATTCAGAGCCACGGGGCGTTTGTGACGTCCAAGCTGTAGCTTGGTTTGTCACCAGTGAGTGACCTCCGGGTGATGAGGGTCTCACCACTTCCCCACCAGCGTGGGGCACGACATGGGTGATTGCAGTATCTAATGGTCCTGTCCCTTTCGTCCCCTCCAATCTGTGACAGTTTTTCAGGCTTCTTTTTCGGGTTCTGCGTGACCTGGACAGCTCTGAGGGGGGTGGAGCGGGTGTTCTGTAGAATGTCCCCGACTGTGGGTGTGTCTGATGTTTAGACGGAGGTCAGGGTTTGTTGGGGGGGACGTCGCAGTGGGGCCAGGTCCTTCTCGTCCCTTGGTATGGGGTGCCAGCATGACTTCTGACTGGTGACGTGGACCTCCACCACGGGCTTCCGCCGGGGTCTGCTGGGGGTCTGTCTCCCCGCAACGTTCACGTTCTCCCCTTTTCGTCCACACTCCTTTCTTTGGAAGGGGCTGCTCAGTCCAGCCCACGCGCCAGATGTAGCGTCCACTTTTTGCTGGGGGCAGGTCACATACGCCTCAATGCATTTTTATCCTGATAAAATACACATAAAATAAAATTTGTCAGCTTACCCAGGCTTAAACGTACAGTCCTCTCAAAGCCTTTTTAAAAGTGATTTTGAAATGTAATTCACTTGCCAAAAAACTCACCCCTTTAAAGCATGAGCATCAGTGGTTTGCATGTATTCCCAGGACGGCATGATGACCGCTACCTTTAGAATATTTTCATCTCCCCGAAAAGAAACCCCGTATTCATTAATGGCTACCCCTCATTCTCCTCTTTCCCTGAAAACCATGAATCTACTTGGCATCTCTAGATGGTATCTCTAGAGATCGGCCTATTCTGGAGACTCTATATAAAGGGATTCACATAATACGTGGTCCGCTGTGGCATTTTCACTTAGCATGACATTTTCAAACTTCATCCGTGTTGCAATATATATTAGTACTCCACTCCTTTTTATTGAGGAATACGATTCTGTTGTATAGGTAATTGCTCCTGTGTTGTTCTACTTTGGTATTCGGAACAACGCTGCTAGAATATTTCCATTCGTGATTTTTTTTTTTTTTTTTTTTTTTTTTTTTTTTTTTTTTTTTGTGGACTGTTTTCATCTCTCCTTGGTGTATACCTAAAAGGAGAATTGCCGGGTCATGTGATACCTCTAGGCTTAACACTTGGGGAATTGCAAAACTGTTTTCCAAGGTGGTTTCACCATCTTAGCTTCTGACTCAGTGTCTGAGGTTTCTGGTTCTCTACATACTTGTTATTACGGTCTTTTGGATGGTAGCCTCCTAGTGGGGAATGAAGTGGTATTTCATTGTTGTTTTGATTTGCATTTCTCTAACGGCTGGAAGTCTTTGGCATCTTTTCATGGGTTTATTGGCCATTTGCCTATCTTCTTTGGATAGATGTCTAGTTAAATTCTTTACCTCGTTGAAACATTATTATTATTGAGTTTCAAGAGCTCTTTATATATTCTGGATCCCAATCCTTTCCCAGGTGAACGATTTGCAAAATATTCTCCCATTTGTGGATTCTTAACAGGTCCGAGGCCAAGAGGTCTCCCTGACAAAGCCTGTGATTTCTCCCAGCAGGCGTGATCAGGAGGAAGCCAGGCTGGGCTGACCAGTCAACACCTTGGTCGCCAAGCTGTGCACCTGGGCTCAGGGCCACGCCTCCCCGGGGGAGCAGCCGGCACCTTTCTCTTCTCCATTCTCTCCCAGGAGCACCTGTTGCTGGATTCCTCAAGGGCGTCATATGGCTCAGCAGCAGCTCTAATTCGAATCTCCTTGAGATGAGAGCCACGTGCCCTTAAAAATGTGTGTATTCCTGCAAAATCAGGCCTCATTTCAGGGGTTCACAGGTTCCCTCGAAGGGAATGCATGCACTGAGCTGGGGATTCAAGGAGGGGTCTTACTAACGACATGCCGGGAATGTTTCAGGGTCTGCCAAACGTCTGGTGGAAAACCTAGACACATGTGAACACGCCGCTGCGCTGCACACCTTTTTGATCATTCACTTCCTATTTCCTACAAATTACTTGCTATCAGTTAACTGGAAAAGGTGCTTGATATCACTACTGTGGTGTCTGGGAAATCACAGATGTAGTGGGTAAGAGCTTGGACCTGGAGCCAGACTACCTGGGTTGGAGTCCTGGTTCCACTACTTACTAGCTGTGTGACCTTGAGTAAGTTATTGACATCTCTGTTCCTCATCTGTAAAATAAGGCTAGTAAAAGTATCTTTTGCACAGTTGTGAGGATTAAATAACTTAGCAAATAGAAAGCCATTTAAATAGTGCCTGGGTCATAGTCAGCACAATAAGTACTACCTATTACCATAATACCAGTAATTTTTTTCCACTGTATTCTGAAATAGACACCAACTAATAAATCATCCTGTGAACCCCACTCCCTCGCATGTCTTACATTGTGGAAAACGTTGCTAAAAAGTCATGACCTTTCAAGAGAAAGCACACACACACCCGCACAGACACACACACTCGCATGCACGCACACTCCTGCCCAAGAGGCAGGAAGTCCCAAGGAGGAGATAAAGGACCCGGTGGGGGCTTTGGGAAGATTCCAGGGGCCTCTGAGGCGGTGTTTGTTTCTGGGTTACAGTGACAGAGCGAGAAGGAAAGGCAGACTGTTTGTGCTGCCTGATGCCACCGTCCAGAGGGGCCAGGAAACACGTCCGCCCCTATCTGGCCGCTGGGCCTGGGGGCCTGCAGGGTGCTGGCCTTGAGCCCTGCTAGGGCTGCCGGACGGGAGGGGCGTGGCCAGGCCTTGGCAGGGGCGTGGCCAGGCCTGGGCAGGGGAGTCTGCGGTTCTTTTTTTTTTTCCCCCAAAATAGACTTTTACTCCTCTAAGTTGTTCTTGTTCAGTATTTTGGTCACAGTGACATGAAAGCTAAACAAAACAGACTGTAAGAGCAGGGGTGTAGGTGTCCTGCCCCAGTAGGGGCAACACTCACACACAGGATGCCCCCCCTTTTTTTTTCAAATTTATTTTTTATTCTAAGTTGTTAGAAATGACAGCAGAATGTATTACATTTCATATTGTACTCCTAGAGCACATTTTTACATATCTCTGGTTGTATACAAAGTATATTCACACCATTTGTGACTTCATACATGCACTTAGGGTAATGATAGCCATCTCATTCTACTGTCTTTTTTTTTTTTTTCCTTCACCCTTTAGTCCCCTCCCATCACCTTCCTCCCCATTGGCCATTCTAGTGCTCCTCTAATCCTCCTATGCTCCCCATCCCAACCCCACTGTGAATCGGCCTCCTTATATCAGAAAAAACATTTGGCATTTGGCTTTTTGGGATTGGCTAACTTCACTTAGAATTATTTCAGGAAATAGAAAAAGAGGGAGCATTTCCAAACTCATTCTATGAGGCTAATATCACCCTGATCTCAAAACCAGGCAAAGACACATCAAAAAAAGAAAACTTCAGACCCATATCTTTAATGAACATAGATGCAAAATTCTCAATAAAATTCTGGCAAAATAGATACAAAAACATATCAAAAATATAATAAACCACGATCAAGTGGGGTTCATTCCAGGGATGCAAGGATGGTTCAACATACGGAAATCAATAAATGTAATTCATCACATCAATAGACTCAAATATAAGAACCATATTATTATCTCAATAGATGTAGAAAAAGCATTTGACAAAATACAGCACCCCTTCATGTTCAAAACACTAGAAAAACTAGGGATAACAAGAACATATCTCAACATTGTAAAAGCTATCATATGCTATTCCCCAGGCCAACATTATTCTAAATGGAGAAAAATTGAAAGCATTCCCTCTAAAAACTGGAACAATACAGGAATGCCCTCTTTCACCACTTCTATTCAACATAGTAATTGAAATGCTGGCCAGAGCAGTAAGACAGAAAAAAGAAATTAAAGGGATTTAGAAAATTAAAGGGATTCATATAGGAAAAGAAGAAGTCAAATTAGCACTATTTGCTAACAATATGAATTTATAACTAGAACACCCAAAAAAATTCCACCAGAAAACTTCTAGAATTCATAAATGAATTCAGCAAGGTAGCAGGATACAAAATCAACACCCACAAATCTATGGCATTTCTTTTTTTTTTTAAAGATATTTATTTATTTTACTTTTTTAGTTGTACACAATGCAATGCATTTATGTTTTACGTGGTGCTGAGGATCGAACCCGGGCCACGCACGTGAGAGGCAAGCGCTCTGCCGCTGAGCCCCAGCCCCAGCCCAAATCTATGGCATTTCTATATATCAGTGACAAATCCTCTGAAAGGGAAATGAGGAAAACTACCCCATTTACAATAGCATTCAAAAAAAAAAAAATTGGGAATCAACTTAACCAAAGACGTGAAAGACCTCTATAATGAAAACTACAGAACATTAAAGAAAGAAATTATGGAAGACCTTAGAAGATGGAAAGATCTACCCTGTTCCTGGATAGGGCAGAACTAATATTGTCAAAATGACCATACTATCAAAAGCACTATACAGATTTAATACAATGCCAATCAAAATCCCAATGACATTCCTCATAGAAATAGAAAAAGCAGTCATGAAATTCATCTGGAAAAATAAGAGACCCAGAATAGCTAAAGCAATCCTTAGCAAGAAGAGTGAAGCAGGTGGCATCACTATACCAGACCTTAAATTATATTATAGAGCAATAGTAAAAAAACAAAAAACAAAAAACAAACCAGCATGGTATTGTCACCAAAATAGGCCGGTAGACCAATGGTACAGAATAGAAGACACAGAGACTAACGCATATAATTTCAGTTATATTAGACAAAGGCACCAAAAACATACATTGGAGAAAAGATAGCCTCTTCAACAAATGGTGCTGGGAAAACTGGAAATTCATATTCAAGAAAATGAAATTAAACCTCTATCTCTCACCATGCACAAAATTCAACTCAAAGTGGATCAAGGATCTAGGAATTAGACCAGAGACACTACACCTAACAGAAGAAAAAGTAAGCTCTAACCTCCAACATGTTGAATTGGGCCCCAAGTTCCTTAATAAGAATCCTGTAGCACAAGAATTAATATGAAGAATCAATAAATGGGATTGATTCAAATTACAAACCTTCTTCTCAGCAAAAGAAACAATCAGTGAGGTGAATAGAGAGCCTACTAATTGGGAATAAATTTTTACCTCATGCACGTCAGATAGAGCACTAATCTCTAGAATATATGAAGAACTCAAAAATCTTAACACCAAAAAACCAAATAACCCAATCAATAAATGATGTTATTCTCTTTTATTGCTGAGTAATATTCCATTGTGTATATATACCACATTTTCCTTATCCATTCATCTACTGAAGGACATCTAGGCTGGTTCCACAGTTTAGCTATTGTGAATTGTGCTGCTATAAACATTGATGTGGTTGTGTCCCTGTAGTATGCTGTTTTTAAGTCCTTTGGGTATAGACCCAGGAGTGGGATGGCTGGGTCATAAGGTGTTTCCATTCCCAGTTTTCCAAGGACTCTCCATACTGCTTTCCAGATTGGCTGCACCATTTTGCAGTCCCACCAGCGATGTATGAGTGTGCCTTTTCCCCCACATCCTCTCCAACATTTATTGTTGTTTGTGTTCTTAATAGCTGCCATTCTGACTGGTGTGAGATGAAATCTTAGAGTGGTTTTGATTTGAATTTCTCTAATTGCCAGAGATGTTGAACATTTTTTCAATTGTTTGTTGATTGATTGTATATCTTCTTCTGAGAAGTGTCTGTTCAGTTCCTTGGCCCATTTATTGATTGGGTTATTATTATTAATTTTTTTTGTGTTAAGATTTTTAAGCTCCTTATATATTCTAGAGATCAGTGCTCTATCTGACGTGCACATAGTAAAGATTTGTTCCCAATTTGTAGGCTCTCTATTCACCTCACTGATTGTTTCTTTTGCTGAGAAGAAGCTTTTTAGTTTGAATCCGTCCCATTAATTGATTCTAGATTTTAATTCTTGTGCAATAGGAGTCTTATTAAGGAAGTAGGAGCCTAATCCAATATCATGGTCTCTGGTTTAATTCCTAGGTCCTTGATCCAATTTGAGTTGAATTTTGTGCATGGTGAGAGGTAGAGGTTCAGTTTCACTTTGTTGCATACGGATTTCCAGTTATCCCAGCACCATTTGTTGAAGAGGCTATCTTTTCTCCAATGTATGTTTTTGGCACCTTTATCTAATATAAGATAGCTGTAGTTGTGGGATTTAGTCTCTGTGTCCTCTATTCTGTACCATTGGTCTACAAGTCTATTTTGGTGCCAGTACCATGCTGTTTTTGTTACTATTGCTCTGTAGTATAATTTAAGGTCTGGTATAGTGATGCCACCTGCTTCACTCTTCTTGCTAAGGATTGCTTTAGCTATTCTGGGTCTCTTATTTTTCCAGATGAATTTCATGACTGCTTTTTCTATTTCTATGAGGAATGTCATTGGGATTTTGATTGGCATTGCATTAAATCTGTATAGTGCTTTTCGTAATATGGTCATTTTGACAATATTAGTTCTGCCCTATCCAAGAACAAGGCAGATCTTTCCATCTTCTAAGGTCCTCCTTAATTTCTTTCTTTAGTGTTCTGTAGTTTTCATTATAGAGGTCTTTCACGTCTTTGGTTAAGTTGATTCCCCAGTATTTTATTTTTCTTGATGCTATTGTAAATGGGGTAGTTTTCCTCATTTCGCTTTCAGAAGATTTGTCGCTAATATACATAAGTGCCTTTGACTTATGGGTGTTGATTTTGTATCCTGCTACTTTGCCGAATTCATTTACTAGTTCTAAGTTTTCTGGTGGAATTTTTCGGGTGTTCTAGGTAGAGAATCATATCAATCAGCAAATAGTGCTGATCTGAGTTCTTCTTTTCCTATCTGAATCCCTTTAATCTCTTTTGTCTGTGTAATTGCTCTGGACACAAGCTGTGGTTCTTACTGATAGATACAGAGCACATTGCTACGGACACAGAAGAAGCGATCACCTGGAGTGTCTGGGATCAAAGCTGGGCGTTAGAGCGGGTCGGGATGATTGATTTGATTCTGGACCTCGGGCAGAGCAGTGTCCTTAAGCCTCGGGCTTGGTAGGAGAACCCGAGGGTGACTTCAACTCTTGACACACCCACGTTGGTCCAAAAGACTTCACGTGGGAGTTCGCGCTTCCAACTGGCTTGGGGTCAATTCTGAAGAGAAAGAGAATTTGTGAAGGAGACAAAGGAGGCGAGAGCGCAGGGGTGGGGTGTGGTAGGGGGCTGAGCCACGGTTGCCTGTGGCTCCCAAAGAGCATGTGCAGAGTCACCCGAAGGCCACTGAAGTGCATCACCTGCCCCAGGCTTTGTGATTCCATAGATTTGGGTGGGACTGAGCAGCTGCCGTGCCTCAGGGGTCCACACTTTGAGAACCCTGGCTTTTGAACTCGCCAGGGACAACCCATTTTAGACATTAGGAATGGTCTGGAAAATTGGGGGGAATTACTTTACCACTGACTGATCTTTTAAGACTACATATGTGAGGGCTGAGTCTGGGGCTCAGTGGTAGAGCACTCGCCTCATGTGTGAGGCCCTAGGTTCGATTCTCAGTACCACATATAAATAAATGAATGAAATAAAGGTCCATCAACATCTAAAAAATATATTTTTAAAAAGAATATATATGTGAATACACACACACACACACACACATATATTTTTAATTTTATTGAGACAGGGTCTTGCTGATTTGCTTAGGGCCTCGCTAAGTTGCTGAGGCTGGTTTTGATCCTCCTGCCTCAGCCTCCCAATCTGCTGGGATTTCAGGTATGAGCTACTGAGCCCAGCTAAAATATTGTATTTCCGCTCCTAGGTGATCTTCAGCAGGTATTTTTGATTCTTAGAATCAAATGATGCGTGCTTTTCTAACCTTCCTCACTACCTGAGGCCGCATTCCAGGGGGCAGGGAGCCTCTATGTGTCACAGTGTGTGTGTGTGTGTGTGAATTCTTTTGTTGGGGAAGGGGCTCTTCCTAAAGCTGGCCTAGGCTTGCGGAAAGGAGGCCCCCAGGTGACGCTTGCCCTCTACTCCATCCACACTCCATTCTCCCCAGAGACGCCCGAGGTCGCTCTGTGGAGATGCGTCTCTGGGGTTGCTGAGTTCTAAACAAAGCCCGTGTGCTGGTTAAGGCTTGCTGTGCTCATGGGATGCAGGAGCCCTGTTTGGGGAGATAGCTAAGATTGCGGTTGACTATTGGGCCATAGACATTTTGGGGCATTTCCGGCTTCCGTAGTCTCACGAGACTTGGTCTGGGATCTCACGGGACTTGGTCGAGGATCTCGAGAGATTTGAACGGTGACTCAGCAGATCGAGCGAGCGCCATTGCTGCTCGGGCGCATGGGAAGAGACCAGAGAGAGAAAAGACAGGGTTATCGCTATTGTGTAGATATATTGTAGTTTCTTGTAAGATTAAAGAATATTTTCGTCTCCATCCTGTCTCCAGACACCTTCCCGCGGCGCTGCCATTCCAGGCTGCAATCCCTTTCCGGCGGCAACAGTTGGTGGCCTGTACGGGGAATTCAGCACGGCAGGTAAGAACTGAGAAACCTCGCAGGAGTCTCTAGTCAGAGCGGTTAAAATGGGTTCGAAAATAACTAAGACCCAAGTGTACGAGGCTCTTGATGAATTCTTTGATATGGATGAGTCTGTCGTTAGTGAGGAGGATTTAGAAAACAGTGAAGGCGATCATGAAAGCGTAGATTCCGCTGAGTCAACTAAGACCAGTAAGGAGAGTATTAGAAGCGTCCCCAAAATGACAAAGATCCGAGCTGCTAAAGCTATTCAAGATTTATTAGAGATACTTCAAGGATACATGGTCTCAATTGAACCTGGGACTCAGGATGTTACTGAGTCAGTTAGGACCAATGAGAGTAGTAGTAGTGAGGAGGAATTAACTAAAGGTGATTTTGAGAAAATGAACAAAAGGAAATTAAGGAAGACCAAGATAAGGGATCATCAAGTGGAGGAACTTGTGTCCTCTACTCCCCCATGGGTGAAATCGATTACAGAAAATATGAAGGGTATCACTAGGCCTTTGCATACCCTAGAAACAGAAATAAAAAGTCTTTCTGAGCGCTTATGCGCTCTCGAGGGTAACTCACAGATATGTTGGGAACTGCCAGTATTTGAATATGAAAATGGACGGAGGGACCACCAGCCAGTAGATTTCAAAACAATAAAAAATCTCAAAGAGGCAGTAATGACTTATGGACCCCAAGCTCCTTTCACGTTGAGTATACTGGAGTCCCTGAACACCTTTAGCTTAACCCCCGCAGACTGGAAACCTCTATGTAAAGCAACATTAAGTGGGGGACAATACTTGGTTTGGCGATCGCAATTTCAAGAACTTTGTATAGAAACAGCTAAAAGAAATGCAGATGCGGGGTTTGGAGACCATAATATAGAAATGCTCACAGGAGAAGGGCAATTCACAGACGTACAGGATCAAAAATATTATACCCCAGGAGTATATGCTCAGATAAACGCAGCTGCCTTAAAGGCATGGAAAACTGTACAAGGACCTGGGGATCTACAAGGTAGCTTGTCCAAAGAAATTCAAGGACCTAATGAACCATATGCTGAATTTGCTGATCGACTTTTGAGAACTACAGGTAGAGTTTTTGGAGACATTGATCAAGTTATGCCATTAGTTGTCCAATTAGCGTACGAAAATGCTAATAAGTATTGCCAGGAAGCCATCAGGCCATGGAAAAATAAAAAGGATCTTTCCATATATATACAATTATGTAAAGATATAAATGATGCCTTTGTCACAGGGAATATGATTGCAGCAGCTGTGAGAGATGCTGCCCCTCAAAATTTTACAAAAGCTCAACATAGACATTATAATCAATCAGGATATTCTAGGCAAAATTATCATAATCAATCAGGCTATTCTAGGCAAAATCCTAAAAGAGAAATCAGACCAAATTCATACCGTGCTCCAGGTTGCTGCCCCAGGTGTAAGAAAGGAAATCATTGGGCCAATAAATGCTATTCAAAATTTGACATCCATGGAAATCCTTTGTTCAGGAATTCAAAAAACGGGGCAAGGGGCCCAATGCCCCGGGGCCCACAAATGTATGAGGCATTAGAGGAGGAGTATCCTCAAGCATCCACTCAGATGCTTCCCCGACACAATCCCTATTACCCATCCACTCCCTCGCCAGAGGAACAGGAGGAAATGCAGGATTAGACCTCTGTTCCACCGCCCGAATAGTGTTAACACCTGAAATGGGGGTTCAACTGATTCCCACAGGAGTCAGGGGACCTCTTCCCTCAGGGACTGTAGGACTTATTATCGGGCGAAGTCCTGAGAGCTTATTAGGTTTGCAAGTGACCCCAGGCGTAATAAACTCAGACTATAAAGGGGAAATAAAAATAATGCTTAGCTCACCCCAAAGTATAAGTTCTATTAATCAGGGAGATAGAATTGCTCAGCTGCTCCTCCTTCCAAATTTACATAATTCATTTAAAATGAATATGCCTCTAAATAGGAACAATAGAGGATTTTGTTCCACTGATTCGAAACCCATGGTTTGCTGGGTTCGGGACTGTACAAGGAGGCCTATGTGTAAAATAAGAATCCAAGGAATAGAAATGGAGGGTCTTATAGATACTGGAGCTGATTCTTCCATCATTAATTTATGTCAATGGCCCAAACACTGGCCTCTGCAAAAAGCTTCAACCAGTTTAAGAGGCTTGGGATATAATAACCTCCCAGAAAAAAGTGCGGTAATTTTAAAATGGGAGGATGATGAAGGACATAAAGGCACGTTTCAGCCTTATGTATTACCTAATCTACCGGTTACTTTATGGGGAAGAGATATTTTACAACAAATGGGAGTACACCTTGCAACCAAACCTGCAGGTGTTAAATGTAAAAATCTACAGAGTAATCTTAACCCTATAAGAAATCATCAAAAAGTACAGGGTAAGCTTAACCCTAAAAGAAATCATTATCATATAGGAAAAAGACATTTTTCTTCGGGGCCACTGAGAAAATAATTTTGAAAATACCATGGCTTTCTGATAAGCCAGTGTGGGTCCCTCAGTGGCCCCTATCTAAAGAGAAATTACAAGCGGCCCACCTACTAGTTCAGGAACAATTAGAAGCAGGACATATAGAACCTTCCACCTCTCCCTGGAATTCCCCCATATTTGTGATCAAGAAAAAATCAGGAAAATGGCGATTATTACATGATCTTAGACAAATTAATAAAACCATGCAAGTCATGGGCCCTACTCAACCTGGACTTCCGAATCCTATAGCTATTCCAAAAAATTTCCATGTTATTAGTCTTGATATAAAGGATTGCTTCTTTTCTATTCCCCTACATCCTCTGGGTGCCCCCAGGTTTGCCTTTTCAGTTCCTTCTATTAACAATAATGGCCCTGATCAGAGATATCAATGGAAGGTTTTGCCACAGGGAATGGCTAATAGCCCCACCATATGCCAAATATATGTGGACAAGGCCATCCAACCCATTAAAAATAAATATCCAAACCTCATGTGTCTACATTACATGGATGATATTTTACTGGCCCACCCTAATCAAAAAATCTTATTTGATATATTCAGTAACGTGGTAGAAAATTTAAAAAAATACAGATTATATATAGCAGAAGATAAAGTTCAAACCAGATCTCCCATATTATATTTAGGATTTAAAATCATGGATACTTTTGTTAGACCCCCCAAAATTTTAATAAATAAAGAACATTTAACCACCCTCAATGATTTCCAAAAACTACTGGGAGACATTAATTGGCTTCGCCCTACACTAAACCTCACTACTGGCCAATTAAAACCTTTATTTGATATCCTTCGAGGGGACCCTGATCCATCCTCACCGCGAACATTGACTCCTGATGCTAGGAAAGCTTTAAAGGTAGTAGAAAAAGCCATCGAAGGAGCTCATTGTGACAGATTTGATTTAACTCAACCGCTGATATTGATTATTATTTCTTCACAATATACACCCATAGGAGTATTTTGGCAACAAGGGCCTTTATTATGGATACATTTGCCTGTCTCTCCTAAAAGCATAATTGAGTCTTATACCTCCATGGTGGCTAAACTTATTCTTCAAGGACTTAAAACTTCTACTAAAATATTTGGCATTCACCCTGCTACTATTATTACTCCCTATTCATCATCACAGATTGAATATTTATGCTTCAACGATAATGACTGGGCTATAGCTAGATGCTCTACCTCTGCAAATTTTGGTAATCACCTTCCTAAGTCTCCTATATTATCTTTTTGTATTAATCATCCTATTATATTTCCACAGGTAATAAAAAATCAACCTATTCCTAAGGCATTTAATGTATTTACAGATGGGTCCTCAAATGGTACTGCTGCAGTAGTCACTACAAAAGAAAATATGACTTACATAACTGCACACAAATCAGCTCAACTAGTGGAATTGGAAGCTGTGGTAAGAGCTCTGGAAAATTTTAGAGACCAGCCCATAAACATTTTTTCAGATAGCCACTATATTGTACAAGCCGTCCCAAAATTAGAGTTAGCAGGACCAATAGCACCTCATACTCCAGCTTTTAAATTGTTTTATCAAATACAAAAACTTTTATGGGCATGAAAAGAACCTCTATTCATAGGCCATATTAGAGCACATACTAATTTGCCTGGCCCCCTCCATGAAAGTAATCAAAAGGCTGATGAACTTACAAAAACAATATTTATACTTTCAGCGCTACAACAAGCTACTTTATTTCATTCCCAGTTTCACGTCAACAGCACCACCTTGCAACGTAGGTTTAAAATCACAAAGGAGCAAGCCAGAACAATTGTAAAAGATTGTAAATCTTGTATGACACATTTGCCCAATCCTCATTTTGGTGTTAACCCTAGAGGATTAATGCCCAATCATTTGTGGCAGATGGATGTTACTCATGAGCCAAGTTTTGGAAAATTGCGATTTATTCATGTAACCATAGATACATGCTCAGGCATGATTTTTGCTTCCTTACATTCCGGAGAAAAAGTTAAAGATGTCACATCTCATTGTTTACAAGCTTTTGCTGCATTGGGCATCCCCAAAATGCTTAAAACAGATAATGGCCCCGCATATACGTCCTCATCTTTCAAAGAGTTTTGCGCAAAATTCAACATATCCCATAAAACAGGCATCCCATACAATCCTCAGGGTCAGGGCATTATTGAAAGAGCAAACCGCACACTAAAAGTTATGTTGTTAAAACAGAAAGAAGGAAACTGGAAAAATCCTAAGGACAGATTGGCAGTTGCCCTGTTTACCTTAAATTTTTTAACTTTAGACTCTGATGGTTATTCTGCTGGAGACAGACATTGGAACCCACATCAACAACATAAACCTTTGGTTTACTGGAAGGATGTTCTTTCAGGTACATGGAAAGGTCCAGATCCAGTGTTAATTTGGGGGAGAGGATCTGTTTGTGTTTTTCCAAAGCATGAATCCTCTCCAATATGGATACCATCTAGATTAATAAAGCAAGTACCAAATCAAAAGGATCACGATGAAGTTGTTGAGGAATCAAGATTAATAAAAAAGGTACAAAATCAAGAGGACCATGATGAAGATATGGAATGATTCCCTTAAAAGAGTCCTTCAAAATACGTCACAACTTAAGTGTCATTCCTCCCGGCTGGGACGAAGAGATCTC
This sequence comes from Tamias sibiricus, assembly GCA_025594165.1. Lineage (NCBI taxonomy): Eukaryota > Metazoa > Chordata > Mammalia > Rodentia > Sciuridae > Tamias > Tamias sibiricus. The sequence goes on from CM046672.1 coordinate 30,419,788, forward strand.
TCTTTAGTGTGCACACAATTGTATTTTTTTTTCTTTTTATATATGTGTTTATGTCTGTGTATTTGTCTAAATTTCATGTTAATGTGACGTCACAAATATATGTTTGTATGTGCGTCTGTCTGTCCAGTCTGACATCAAAAATAACAAAGCGCTTGTGAATATAATATATGTATATATATATATATATATATATATATATATATATATGGATCCAAATAACTCTAATTCATTTAAGTTTAAGAGTATTCTAATTGGGTAAATAATTTAATAAGTGAAGGTACCTTCAATTTTGTTTTATAGGTGTCCCAGGGATTTCTCTTAAGCGAAAAATATGACTAGGGCTGTATAACCTGATATTTTGGTGTTTTGACATAAGGTTGCTTATTTGTTATTAACTTCATTTGTTTAATAAATGATTAATTTCAATCATTTCAATAGGTAAAGGACTGCTGTGTATGCAGAAACTTGAGAGTTCCAGCTAACAAATTATTTCTCCAAAGTGCTTTTAGTTTTTCTTTAATCTATCTTTAATACAGTAAATACCCTCAGTCTTTCTTTGTTTTGTTCTAAATATGATGTTTTGCCAGCTTATGTTTGTGGGAGCTCAGGCTGCAATGTGTGTGAGCAGAAAATCAACTTTAATTTTCTAATCTAATAATTCTATTTTTTAATTTGACAACTCGCCTCTTGACTCAGTGCTGGAATAGCACTGCCTTTCCTTTAATAATTGATGCTTGAGTCTCTAGGTAGCGGGCCCTGAAGATTTGCCGGTGGCATTGTCTAGACATAAAAAAAGACGGCTGCTGCTACAGATGCAGGGATCGCGGTCGCTGCAAGCATCCCTGCTGCTCAAATGTCAAACAACCTCACCAGCAGTGTGGCCTCTGCTCTGCATGCATGGGACCTCCTAGATCTACGTGTTATAACCAGTGGACATTTTGATCTTTCATTGTTTGGGACTTCATGGGACAGTACCTTGGGGGTATTTGTTTAGACAACTCAGTGTGTTACTTGATAGAACTTAGGGCAGCTGATTTGTTTAAAGAATTTGATATGCTATGCAATTTGGCTCGTCACCAAAAGGCTTGTCGCCTTAAAGCCGCAACATCTCCCCACAATTGGACGGCTGTTAGTCATCTTACACAGTCGATCCTAAAGGGCTCCATTGGATGGCTGGTTATCCAATGACGGGTAAGATCCCCAGAGGGGGACAACCTAAGACAGGCACAGTCGCACGGGACAGTCTCATGTGGCCGACATATCAACCTAAGACAGGAGTCAAGGGCACAGCCTTGATTATCCGATGACGGGTAAGAATGTTGGTTGCACATAGACGTCCTAGAGCATCCCCTCTTTTAAAACAAAAGGGGGAAATGCAGGAGCCCTGTTTGGGGAGATAGCTAAGATTGCGGTTGACAATTGGGCCATAGACATTTTTGGGCATTTCCGGCTTCCGTAGTCTCACGAGACTTGGTCTGGGATCTCACGGGACTTGGTCGAGGATCTCGAGAGATTTGAACGGTGACTCAGCAGATCGAGCGAGCGCCATTGCTGCTCGGGCGCATGGGAAGAGACCAGAGAGAGAAAAGACAGGGTTATCGCTATTGTGTAGATATATTGTAGTTTCTTGTAAGATTAAAGAATATTTTCATCTCCATCCTGTCTCCAGACACCTTCCTGCGGTGCTGCCATTCCAGGCTGCAATCCCTTTCTGGCGGCAACAATGGGATGCGCCAGGCTTGTGCGGTAACATAACCAGCACCACCTCACTGAAGCTTCCTTGGGGTCCCACGAGGTCGGTGTGGCTACTGCTCCCATTTTACAGATGAGGAGGCTGAGGGTGAGGAGGCTAAATGCTTGCTCAAGGAAGTCCAGGTGGGGGAAAAGGGATGCACACTCCCAGGAACGCTGGCGCTGGAACACCATGGTCTTTGCTGGCTCTTACAGCGTCTCACAAAAACATCACAAAGGAATTCTGCCCTGCCTGTGGAAGGATGATCCCAGTAGCCTCTCACCTCTCCACCCCAAGCGGGGGCAGGTGGCTCCAGCCTCATCCCACAGTGAGACGAGGGGTCTGCCGTCTAAGCGAGTCCTGCACAGACCTGAGTGAATGGGGCCGGGCCTCGGTCCCCCTCGGGGCCTGAAGGGTCAGCCCTGTGCCATTCACTATGACTCAGGGGTTTCCAGAGGCATGTCAGGGTTGGAGTATGGTTTCCCACAAACCATTGCTATAAACGGAACATCGGATTCCTTTGTAGTAAAAGCAAGGAATCCTAAGAGTTATCCTCGGGGATTTTAAGAATTTGAAATATGACGATGTGTTAATAAAAATCATGGCCGTATTGAAAACATGAGTAACGGCAGCCGTATACCCCCAAATCCTTGCCACGGGGGGGGGGGCACCCACCGCAGAGGTCTGAAAACCGAGGCTTGGAGTTGTCAGGTGGCTCTTCTGACTCTGCAGACTTAACATGGGCCCCAGGGGGACTGGGTCCTCTGCCTCCCGTTCCCTGGGCTCCACCCCGAGGTGCCACTTCTTACGCTTTGAGGACTTGACCTTCCTGACCTCTGCGACATCCCTTTTCCCACGGGCACTCTGCAAGGTCTCTCTGCCTCTGAGCAGATTTACCCGCTGCCGATGGATTCTCGCGATTGCCTTTGTAATACTACCTCTTCATAAATCTTGAACCACTTGGCACCTGATTATAATGTAATAAAAGGGTCATAATGTAAATTGATATGTTACATTTATTGTTGTTTAAATGATGAGGGAGAAGAGAAAGTTCATAAAACATTTAAATATTTCTTTCCCTCAAGGGCTCTGATTAGAAGAGCTCTTCTTACTTCCTCAGTGAGGTTTTTTTCTCCCCCGTTTGAGATATAACAGGGAATTATGAGCATTTGGTGCCAGCCGTGATGCTATCTACAAATACCCGTATGTCATAAAGTGGGTTCTCATTGCTGTGTGGTCTCTACTGATTTGGCAGGGATTGCCTGGTTTGTAAACTCACACAAAAAGAAAACAAAGCCAGGTGCAGTGGCACACACTGTAATCCCAATGACTCGGGAGGCTGAGGCAGGAAGGTCACAAGTTTGAGGCCAGCTTCAGCAACTTAGCAAGGCCCTAGGTAACTTAGTGAGAACCTGTCTCAAAATAAAAATACAAAAATGAATTAAAAAGGGTAGGTGATGTGGCTCAGTGATTAAGCATCCCTGGGTTCAATACCTGGTGTACACACACACACACATACACACAATCAGAGAGGTAGTCCTAAGGCTGTAGAAGCATCTGTATTAGTCTGGTTTTTGTTACTGTAACAAAATACCTGAGAACTGATGACTTTATCAAGAAAAGAAGTCATTTGGCTCACAGTTATGGAGGTTCGAGGGCACAGTACCATCATTAGGTTGGCTATGGTAAACACACACCATATAGTGGATGGTTTCACGACAGGAGTGTGTGCAGGAGGTAGAGACCACATGGCCAAACAGGAAGCCAGAGAGAGTGATACACAGTTCAGGTTCATGCTTTTATAACACTTGCTCTGGGGAGAACTCACTTGGGACAACCGGCATTCACCTCTCAGGGTGTGTCCACATGATGGAAGGAACTCCACTTGGCCCCAACTCTTCCAGATTCCACCACCCCCCCATGTGACCACACTGGGGACCAAAGTTTCCGCACAGGAGTCGTGAAGGACAAACGGCAGCAGCATGTTATGAACCTGTATCAGTTATCGGTTGCCATGGTAGTGCCGTGTAACAAAACCACCCGGGGCATTGCTTGATTTGAAACAAATAACTCATCTTGGCTGATGACTTGGCGGTTTGGTGACTTAGGCCAGCGTTGGCAGGGCAGTCCTCTGGTAGCCACTCGGTTTTCTTGTGTCTGGGTCAGCGTCGGGCCCATGGGTCCAGAATGACCTCTCCTGGGCAGGCTGGTGAAGCCTGTGCCCGGTGGTCTTGTGCCCCAGCAGGACAGCTCCGCGGCTCTCACTGGGGAGGCTGGGGAGAAGCAGCCGACACGGGGGAGCTGCCGGTCCCACTGCGTAGTCCTCAGTGATCCCCCAGACCCTTCGCAGACTCAGTCTGGAGCCTAGGGGCGGGGGCAACTGCCCGAGTGAGGGGACACTACGACCCACCCCGCAAACAGAAGGCACACCAGGAGGACAAAATCCAAGAGCAGGAGGGAGGACTCAGGAAGCGGCCCTGGAAGTCACCGTGAAGGAGACTGCCACTGTCCCTTGGAGCCACGCTGGTCTCCACCCTGCAGTTCTGAGCATCCTCTCCCCCTCCCGCTCCTCACGGGGTGGCTTTTCCCCACATTGACAAACAACTGCCCTGGCTTCTGCCAGCATGTCACTACCGGGCACTTTGGCCACCCCATTAAGGGCCGTCCCTGCACTGTGTCCCAGCCTCACAACCCTGGGGTTGACAGATGCATCCCGGTCTCCGGAATTGCTTTCCTGGGTTAGGATCCGGATTTCCCCTTGAGTCCGTACCCGCTGCTTCCCCAGCGTGGTCCACTCTACCCGTGCAGACTGACAGCTTCGGGGTCTTCCTCGTGCCTCTCCGCCCTGCCCCTCATCCGCCCCAGCACCGAATCTGCAAACACTACGCTGAAATATCGGTCGGGTCCACGCGCCTCCCCCGACCCCACCGCTCACGCTATCCGGGTCCAAGGCGCCACCGCGCTCCGATGCCCTGTGGCCTCCCGCTGGGTCCCCATCATTTCTCACCCACGGTTCCCTACCATTATCTCCATAGCGACGACCCCTACGGGAATGGTCGGATTTGCACATTTATTTTTACCTGTCACCTTGCAGCAGAAGGTGAACCCCACAAGGACCGGGGCTTGGTCTACTTTGGATGGGACTGTAGGACCCAGGAGTCTGCAATGATTGGTGAACAGTAGGTGCTCAATGCCCAGCGAGAAAAAGGGGGGTCATTTAGTGCGACCATGGCTGTAGAGTGCCCCAAGCCCCACCGCCTCCCCATCCTGCATTGATGGACAGGTGTTAGAAAGAGAATTGGTCAGGGGCACCTTCCAAGGGCACCGACTGCAATCACAGGCGTAGATTAAGAACTCCTCATGGCTAATTTGAATTGTCAACTTGATTAGATTAAGGCGATGATTAAGAGGCGTGTAGGTGTGCCAATGAGGGTGTGTCTAGGAATGATTGGCATGTGGGATAGCCAACTGAAATGGAGACCCTCCATAAGCCTGGGCAGCGCTGTCCAATAGGATGATGGCTTGGATGGCATAAAAGTTGGAAGAACAAGGAAGCAGCAGCAGATGCAAGCTCGCTTCTTCTTGAACCAGTTCTTGAAGGCTGCTGCGATCCTGTGAGATATCGGACTCTCAATTCTTCACTCTTACAAAGCGGATTCTCCAGGAGCCTTTGTTCTCCGACGAGGGTAGCAATGTTAATCCCACCGTGATCCTTCAGCTTCTTGGGCTCCTGCAGATGGGCATTGTAGACAATCCAGCTTCTGGTTGCATAAGCCAACCTAATAAATCCCCTTTCTATAATGACACTGCCTGTTGATTCTGTTCCTCTAGAGAACCATGACTAATACAAGAACCCAGGGACAGAGTGGGGTACAGTGGTGCACACCTGTAATCCCAGCAACTGAGGAGGCTGAGGCAGGAGGATGACAAGTTGGAGGCCAGCCTCAGCAACTTAGCAAAACCCTGTATCAAAATTAAAAATAATAATAATAATAATAATAAAAAGGGCTGGGGATGTTGCTCAGTGGTAAAGCACCCCTGGGTTCAATCCCCAGCACAAACAACGTAGGGGCCTCAGAACTGCTCAGGCTGAGCAGGGCCTCGCGAGCTCAGGACGCCAGTCCCCCCTGTGAGCAGGACAGCAAGTCAGGCCCACTCCGCTTCAACCTGCTCACGACTAATCGAGAGCATTCCTTTGTCTTTAGCACAAGCCAGTGGCCTGCAATCCGTACAGAAGCGTGGCTTCTGACTCAGCCAACAGAGGGGTCCCAGCACGACTCCAGCTCAGAAATAACTTGTCAGCAGGCAACGGCGCAGGAAGAGTCACTCTAAATACCTGAAGTAATAAAGCTGCATCTACTTAACAGTATCCTTTGATTCTGCCCTCTCCCTGGCCAGCTCCCCAGTTAATCCAAACGTGTTTGTTTAGGAGGTCTAACTTCCTACTTCCCCAAAGGATTCGATGTGGCTGACATGACAGGACCGCTTCAAATAGGACGGATTTAAAAGGACAGAGAGCACGACAATGTCCCAGTCTCCCTGAGGACCCAAGGGCCAGAACGGAGACAGCAGTGACAGGGTACCCTTTGGCTGAGGCGCAGGGACTGAGCGTGGGAGCTGTAGACCCCTGGGGTTCGGGGGCGAGAAGACTCCTACATGTCCCTCTGGCCATGGGAGGGGGCAGTTCGAACCCCAGCTTCCTGGGGGGACACCAGTGTTCCATTGGTTGACCTGTTGAGCTTCCTTCTCCTGCGTGCCAGTGTGGCCAGTGGGTAGGGCCTGTCCTACTCCTCTGGGCTTATTATCTCTGGTGCACGATAGAAAGGGAGCCGGGAGGGATCCACTCTGGAAAAGCTAACACTTATAGAGACCCCACCCCAGCCAAGTAATGTTTGAAGCATTTTATGTGAATTAAGGCAATCTTTGTATAAGAATCCTGCGATCTTCCCCACCATACAGATAAGCAAATGGAGCCCTGGGGACATCAAGGGTCTTGCCCCAGGGTAGCACACAGCCCCTAACCACTGGACCATACTGCCTCTCTGTGGGTGGGGCGTTAGGCCTTAGGCATCTCCACCAAGGGAAACATTGCCTAGAGCAACAGCCACTGGCTCGCCTAGTTGTATCTGGACCTTGAGAAAGACTTGGGGTGGGGGTTTCCAAGGCTGATCAGGAAAGGGGCGTATCAAGAAGAGATGAGCCCCCAAGACCCCCACGGGGTGGGGGCAGAGGAGGTGATGCTAGATTTAGAGAGCTGACATTTCGCAAAAGACCTTATTACCCACTACTGTGCCCGTCCCCCCAAAAAACAAAAGATGGCCGCAAGTGGTTTCAGAGACAAACCCGGCTCAGTTAGCTCCCGTGGGAGTTAGTGAAACTCCACCATAGTGAAACACTCACCCTGTGTGCCCTGGGCACTATCACAACTCAATCATTTGGAAGGGGGGAGGGGTGTGGGGGTCTGACTCTGAAGCCCAGGGGCTCCTGTCCACAGGCCGAGAGTCATCCGTGACTGCCTGTCCTGCCCCTGTCCACAGGCCGAGAGTCACCCGTGCCTGGCTGTCCTGCCCCTGTCCACAGGCCGAGAGTCACCCGTGCCTGGCTGTCCTGCCCCTGTCCACAGGCCGAGAGTCACCCGTGCCTGGCTGCCCTGCCCCTGTCCACAGGCCGAGAGTCACCCGTGCCTGGCTGTCCTGCCCCTGTCCACAGGCCGAGAGTCACCCGTGCCTGGCTGTCCTGCCCCTGTCCACAGGCCGAGAGTCACCCGTGCCTGGCTGTCCTGCCTCAATGTGCACTTCTCATGCTACCTGCTTGGAAAAGGGGGAAACAGTAAGATCACCACCATCACAACCATCGGTGCTTGGCTTTCTTCATCTTTCCATGGAGGAGGGAAGGATCTGCAAATGCTGTGTGTTCCTGAGACTGTGGCATCATTGTGACCAGGGCACAATTATCCCTTTTTTCTCTGCTTCCAGACTCATAGCACAGAGAACTCTTTCCCAACTTGCTCTCTCCTTTCATTTCCCCCTTCAAAGCCCTGTCAATGACTCCTCGGTACTCCAGCCCCCACAACACCAAGTCTTCTGACATTCTTGGAGTTCAGCATGGTCTTCAGGAACCTGTTCCTCAGTTCATCAGTAAACTGAGGACAGGAACGTTCCCCAGGTCTAATTGTTACGATGAGAGCGGATGACTAACACAAAGCCGGGCATGGTGGCGCATACCTGTAATCCCAGCAACTTGGGAGGCTAAGGCAGGAGGATCTCAAGTTCAAGTTCAGCCTCAGCAACTTAGTGAGGCCCTAAGCAACTCAGCGAGGCCCTGTCTCACAATAAATAAATAAAAAGGACTGGGGATATAGTTCAGTGGTAGATCACTTCTGGGTTCAATCCCCAGTGCTAAGAAGGAAAAATATATATATAATGCTAAATGACTATTGTAGAGAAAATAATGAATACAGTGACAGGCAGCTAGTAGAGCTCAAAAACTATTAGCTATTATTATTTTAAGTATATTGATTGTATCAGCCAATGGGGCCATGGTAACGCTGCGTAACAAACATCACATAACTTTAGTGGCCTAGCACAACAGTTTATTTCTTATCAGTTGTGGCAGTCGGCTGGTGCTTGGCTGGTCTAGACTGGCGCGCTCATGTACCTGCCGGTTGGCTGGAGTCCAGTTCTGGGCCGGGATTGGCTGGGATGTCTTTCCTGTGTGGTTCAGCTTCAGGTGTCTCTCATCCTTCTCCTGAGATCAGTGGGCTCTGCCAGGAATGGGCTTCTCTGGGTGGTGAGAGGAGTGTGAGGAAGAGAAGCACGCAGGGCCTCTGGAGGCCAAGGGAGGCTGGTGCACAGGCCCTTCTCCTCCTTCTGTTAGCCAAGCAAAGCCATGGGGGTGGGGGATGGACACTCCGCCTCCCGGGAAGGGCGTGGGAACTGGGGAGGGTGAAGGATTGGGGCCACTGATGTAAGTGACCCATTGTATTGCTCACCATCATGACTGCACATATCTAAATGCAGACTTTGAATCAAAATCCTCCAGGCTAGAGCTGGGGTGGTGGCTCAGTGGTAGAGCGCTTGCCTAGCATGGGTGAGGCACTGGGTTTGATGCTCAGCACCGCATATAAATGAATAAATAAAGGTCCATTGACAACTAAAAAATGGTTTTAAAAAAATCCTCCAGGCTAGGTCTGGGGAATCACCTTGCAGAAGATTCTGACGCAGCAAGCTTGGCTTAGGGGCTCCAGGTGTGGTTTTGCCATTAGCTGGTCATCAGGATCATCTGGGACTCTGATGGAAAAATTAATCAGATTTCCAGGCCACCATCCTGTAGATTTTGGACAGAACCCTGGAATCTGGATTTTCACAGGTGCCTCACAAAGGGATTGTAATGACTGGGAACATCAGGCAGCACCGTTCTAACGCCGCACGTAGGAAGTGATGAAGGTCGCCCAGAAGGAAGGTTCTACCTGGGGTTCGAGTTCAAGTGAGCTAGCTCCACCTCCGCCTGGCCAGGTTTCCTTTCCCAATATACCAAAACATGTAGACAAGCTTCTACACAGCGACGCTGTCCCCACGGAGCCCTATGGGACTCACGAAGTCTTTGAGACACAAGTCACATTTTAGAACTTTGACTTTGGTTTACGGTGGCCCCCGATTCACATGGAGTCCCAGGAATCTGGGCTTGACCTGCGGTGGCATGTAGACACTCTCTCGTGTCACCCTGAGAGGTTGTGCCAGACTTGGACACCTACTGCCCAGATTGTCCTTCAGGGGAGGACTCACTTGATTATGCCCAGCACTGGGGGCTGCGGTGGGCAGACACCTCCCACTCTGAGGCAGTGGGCAGCTGGGGGAGGGGTCCAGGGCCTGGTCGCTGGCTGTGGAGGGCAGGCCTCACCGCACAGGGACCTGCCGGCCGGGGTCTCTGCCAAGCTGCTCCAGAATTCAACAGCTTCCACGCTCCGTCCTGTTGCCTTTCAAGACTCACAAAAAAACAAACATCTAGAACCTCAAACTCCTTGGCGGCATCTCCTTAAAGAGCACCCAAGCTGCAGCGGGGTCAAAGGTGACTAGTGGACCTGAGCCATGCTAATGAGGTTTGCTAAGGAGCACAGCGGGGAAACCAAGAAGTGCAACAGCTAAAGTGCACGCTTTTAAGAGAAGCCGTGGCCCACAGAAGTGCAAGAGACACCTAAACTTTTAAATCACCTTTTCCTATTGATTAAGGTAAATACTTTACTGATGGTGTTAATCAATACCCCTATAAATCCTTGGCGTGTGATGGTTTTACTGTGTACTTAATGTTCCTGTCTGTAATTGAGTTACATCCCCCTCAGCCCAAAATGATGAACTAAAAGTTAGAAATCACGTTGGCGCTGACAAAAATGGAAAGTATTTTGCCGTTGTTGCTTCCTTTGAAGAACCTGACTTGGACACGGAGGGCGGCCTCTTCTTACCTCACTGGGCCCCGGTTTCTTCCCCAGAGATGGGGGAGACGGCTGCTGTGCTCACAGAGGGAACGGCAGGGAAAGCCGCGGCATCGAAGAGATCTATAAGAAAACCTTCTAGAATCTTCCGTGAGGCCCATGGGGAGTAGCCACAGTGGTGCTGGAACCTGGGAATTGCTTCCACCACCATCTTTCTGCACTGCCAGCCGCTGATTGATTTGCCCATTTAGTCAGCTGAGTATAAATATTTACTTGTCAATCATTCCATTATGTTAAGTGCCCAGCCAGCCCCAAGAGTGATTTATGCTCTTGCAGGGATAGCTCTGGGCCGTGTGCACTTTAGGTACCACAGGGTGCAGCTGGCTGCGTCCTCGTATCCACATCCTAGACCTTCACAGACATGATCTTGTTCCCAAGCAGAGGTCTGACCCAAAGGCAGGAAGCAGATTCGGGTCTGCTGTCCACCCTGGCCCTGCCGAGAGGGTGACTCAGTAAGTCTCAGAAACTAAAGGAACAAATTCCTTCCTACAGAGAAGGCTTTATGGAAGTGATCCTCAGCTGGGGGGGTTACCTTTCCCCCCAGGGGACATTTGGCCACACTGGAGATTTTTTTTTTAATTGTCAGTGGGGTGTGCTCCCGGCGTCTAGAGAGTAGAGGCTAAGAATGTCACCAAAAATTCTAAAATGCTGTGGACAGCCCCTGATACCAATAATCACCCAGTGCAAAATGTCAGCAGTGCACTGTTGAGAGAGGTGGATCTCCCAGATAGAGAGAGCAGTAAACCTAACGGGGCATCAGGCAGCTCACGGAAATACCCCTCAGCAAGGCGGCGATTTGTTCAAGACTGCTGTGGGCAGGGCAGTGGTCTGGGGGGTAGATGAACGTGTTGTCAGGAAGCAGAACACCAGGTCAGAAGGACCCAGAGCTGGAGCAGTCTTCCACCATCTTGAGTTCACAGAGATGGCTGCTGAGGCTCGGGTTGGAAGCTAACTTGCTTAAGCTGGTGGCAGATATACAGTGGGAATCTTTGTCACATGAATAGCACTCCAGGGCTCTTTTCATTCTCAGAGATAGGAAAGCATTTTAAGTGATTAACTGGAAGTGGCTCTCCAGAGTTCTTGTGCCCAGGGAGCACCTGATCCTATCAGAGAAGAGCACTGGGATTGATTTGTGATGTCTGCCACAGACCTACAAAGGAAGACTGGTAGTGTTTGAGCAGCATATTTATCAACTTGTACTTAAGCATTTTTCTTATTCACAATTATCCATGAGAAACATATTTAAGGTTTTTTTAAAAGTATATTTAGAATCTCATTAAGCAAAACAAAAGAGATGATTTTAATATTCTCATTGCTTAAAAATGAACCTTTCTAATCATTTTAGTAGGGCATGACTGTTATAAAAATAAAGACAAAGAGAAGAAAACAAAATTTCCTATATTCCATAGTCACAATAAATACTTTGATAGTTCCTTACAGACTTTTATTCTATATTATGTATGTTCTTCTCCTAAATTTCCCTGAAATCTTATTCATGATTATTGTTGCTATCTTTTTTATTAAAATTAACCATGTCATTAAATATTTTTGTAAACATTGTAAACATTTTCAAGGCTTACTGATATAGATGTGTTAGCATTTATTTAATAAATGTCTATAGCTGGACACTTGGGTTTTTCCCAGTTTTTATTTTTTATTTTGTGCCTATTATTACATGATAAAGAACTCATACATACCTTTTTTGCATGTGAGTGATTATTTCCTTAGAATTAATTTTTATAAATAGAGTAATGATTGTCTCAGAGGCTATGAGAACTGTTAAGGTTTTAGATACATATTGCCATGTTTCTTTCAGAAATATGAAAACTTCTAAACCAGGATGGAACATGAGGCCAGTTTCTCCAAATTTTCATCAAAAATGACAAATTGTTTAAATTGCCACTTTGAAAATAAATTGAACTCAGGGGCACTAGACCACTGAGCCACATCCACAGCCCTTTTTTGTATTTTACTAGAGACAGGGTCTCATTCAGTTGCTAAGTACCTCGCCATTGCTGACGATGGCTTTGAACGCCTGATCCTCCTGCCTCAGCTTCCCAAGTGCTGGGATTACAGGTGTGTGCCACCGTGCCCAGCTAATAATACATTTTTTTAAGATTTGCATCAGTGTAGTTAAACTTCCAAAAATATTTGCAATTACCTGTACAATACAGAACCCATTCATGCACCAATTCCATGCACCAGAGTAAAGAAGTCCTGCAGAACCCTCAGTCAACCTGTCATGAACCTGAATTGAACCTAAGATATAAATTGTTTTTCATAAGTCACTTATATTTTGGGATTGTTTATTACTGCAGCAGAACTGAGTGTGTGCTGACTGGTGCAAGGCCTATTGTTTTAATTTAATGCATTTTAATATATGGCCAAATAAAACAGTCGTGTTCCTTCCCCCCAATCTCAAAAAAACCTTCTAAATAATTTTGACTACCTGTCCTTCTAGACTTTTTGAGCCATTGTATCAAGTATCACTTCTCCTTCCACTCCTAAGTAAATCTTAGTTTGGTTTGAATTATATGAGTATATTATTAAATTCAGAAATAGTTGACATCCATTCAGCATTTTATCTTCCCATCCACAAACATGGCATCTTATTCATGTTTTTACATATTTTTATAAGCCTCCATGAAATATTTTATGTGGCATTCTAGAGAGTTCTGTATGTTTGTTCTAAACATTATTCTTAAATATATCACATATTGTCATTTTGCTTCTGATGTCATTTTTTCAATGCTATTTTCTAAGTGGTTTGGCTGTTATTTAAGAAAGCTTTTTATTCTGCACATTTGTTCTGAATTCATCTGCCATAAGATTTGACTTAGTCCTAACAAATTTTTAACTCATCAGTTTGGATATTTTTCCAAAATATTTATTTTTCCAAGTTAAAAAAATATATTATAACTTGAACAACTAATTTTTATTATGTCAAATAGAAATGATAGCGTGATTAAATTGAACAACTAATTTTGTATTACACCAAAATGTTACCGTGGTTAAATCAAGTAAGATGAATTACTTTCGCAATCAGTAATTTGGAACTGTACTTGGACACATTCAGGTTTTCTTTACAGGTACCTTTTTTCATTTTTAACTCTTTATAGAGAACAGCATAACGAACTTACATACACACATCTCCTAGCTTTAAAATTTTTCAACGCATGGCCAATTTTGTTTGATGTAAACCAAACAATCCCCACCCACGCAATTTTCCACTGAATGATTCTGAAGCAAATCCCACAAGACCATATCATTTCATTCATAAGGATTTCATATATTCAAATTTTTTCATATTAATCATGACTTCTTCTTCTTTAATTTTGACTTTCCAAACTATACATGTTCTCCTTAAAAAAAAAAAAAAATCAACAACAACAACAAAAAAAACCCTCAGTGTTGGCTGTCCTGGTCTGGTTTTAATGGAACCTCTTTTTAATTGAACACATAAATGCTGATTTATGGTAACAATTCTTTAAAAAGGTTTTTAAGCAGTAGGAAAAGAATAGACAATGCAAAGCTTATCCCTGTGTCCTCACTACTTTTTCTGCAAATGATCACATATATTTCTGCCTTGGATGTTCCAGACAGATACCATGTCATCTGTAAATGATTGCCTTTGCCTTCTTCAGTTCTGGTGGAGGCTAGAACTTCCAGCATAGTTCTGATTACATTATTTGTCCCTAAGCAAATAGAGAAGCCAAGACTCAAATACCCATGAATAGAGGTGCCAGACACATGTTTTAACCACGATACAAGACTTCAACACAGCAGAGGAACGTGCTTCCCTTTCCAAATTACAAAGAACTGGGTATTGAACTTGATCAGATTCCCTCTGGCACCCATTGAAATGATTATACATATGGTTTTATGTTTGGCTTCTGGATGTAACATTTTGTTTTAATAGTTGTTACCAATATTAACCCATTCTTTAATTCCTGAGATAAATAAATGTTTAGTCTGTTATATTTTGACATACTGCTGGTTTCAATTTGTTAAGTTTTTTTTTTTTTTTTTAAATTTAGGAAATGTTTGCATCTATAGTTACTGGTGAAACTGAGTAATAGATTTCTGTTATCTTTACCATGTTTTGCTATGCTATAAAATGAATCAGGCTTTCTTTTTTTCTAACTTTGAAAGCTCACTAGTGTGGAACTAATTTGGCTCCTTGCAAGTGTGAAAGTATTTACAGTAAGACACGCTAGCTCTGGAGACTTTTTCAAAGGCAACTTTTTGATCATTTTTGAAATGTCTTAAAACAATGTTGAACAATCTTATTTTCCTAGAAACCGTCCATTCCATTGAGATTTCCTAGGGAACTTCACTTGATATTTAAATGCACAGGAGGTAGGTCGTCGATTTTTGACCAGATTACAAAGAGAAATATGTGTTAATTTTAGAACATTTGAAAAACATGGAAAAGAAAATTTAAAAAACAAAAAACACATGTGTTTTGAGTTCCTTACAACATTACAGTCTATAAACTTTATTTGGCAAGCTAGCTCTCTATTTGGTTTCATAAAACATGAAGAACTTTCTATGTCATTAGTTTTCAAAAATGTAATGTTAAGCACTCCATATTGTTCTCTATATAGATGTACCAGAACACATTTGTCTAATCTATTATTAGACATTTAGGTCACTTCTATTTTTTCTTATGAATAATGCTAGGATGTAGAGCTTTGTCACTGTGCCCATGCATCATATGTGATTACTTTCTTAGTGCCTATTTTGAGAAGTAATGGTCAGTCAGAGGTTACAACTATTTTAAGGTGTTTCACTCCTTATTTCCCAAGTTTCCTCCTACCAAAGTTGAGCTATAAGCCGTGTCTGAAAAGACTGGCTTGAATCCATCCTCACCAAACCTCACTAATTATCTTTCAAATATTTGTCTCTTCATTTTCTTGTGTCATTGTTTTCTTTCTCACTGAGATGGGACAGTTTTCCCCAGAGGTCTTGGGCATATATGGTTCCTATTCATGGAGTCGCCTCCTCTTCACGATCTTTTGCTGTTGGGGTTTGTGTTATTCTTACTAATTCGGACAACTTCTCAACCACAAATATCGAGAATATCTGTTTCAAAGATGGTCATATGCTTTTGATTTTTCATAGTCTTGCCATCGCAGAGGCTTTCCTGGTTCACGTAGTCTATTAATTTTTCCTACGTGCTTTCCTTTGACTTTTCTACCTAGAAAGGACTTCCCGATTTCGTTTTAAAAACTCTTCTCTCTTGTTACATTCCAGTTCTCATTTCTGGCTTTATTGGAGTTTACTCCTGCTTTCTCTTGAATTATTAGATTTGCCAGAGCATAGCCTGTTCTCTCACAGCTTTAAAGAGGCAGCTCAGACATTCACACCAGCGTTATCTTTGTTAATTCAATCACTCTTTTGCATTTATCTATTTAATTTTTATCCAGCTTTTTGTTAGGTTTGCTTTGTTCCTTTATTAACTTCTTGAAACAAAGTTTTAATCTCTTTATTTCTAGTCTTTCTTGTTTAATAATGAAACAATTTATTGCTTTGCCTTTCTTTTTCTATTTTTTTTTTTTTTCTAAGTGTAGCTCTGGCACCAGGCCACATGCTTTGACAAAGCGATGTTTTGTTCTCCTTTTATTATTTTCTAAATAGTCTGTTACTGAGGTTTTTATTTCCCGTTTGACTCAATAACTATTTATAGGAATTTTTTTTACTTATTTATTTATTATCCAAGTTCCTATCATTTTCTCAGCGGTGTTGGAAATGTTTCCATTTGTTTTTATTCTATCGGGGAATTTGGCCTGTAAACTTTTCAATTTTATCAAGATTTTCTTGGTAGTGCAGTACAGGGAATGGTTTAAAAAATACTCTAGTAATACTTGAAAAAGTATCTATTGGGGACAAAAGTGGCTATATGGTATATCTTTAATCTTATTACCAATATGATTTGAATTTTCTCCAAGGACTTGATGTGTTAGGGCACCCATGGTGAGTAACTTCCCACTATCTAGCTCTGTCAGTTCCTCCTCACAGTTCCAAAATAGTTAAATACTTTGAAGTTTCATTAGTCTATTGTCATCAGAGCTTTTATTTCTGTCATAATAAATGAACTTCTTTTTCATTTAACAATTCAAACTTTAATTTGCTTTCTTTTTTGTTTGAATTTGTCTTATTTTTCTCTATTATTCCTTTTTAAAATCCTCTGTTTCATTTTCTTTAGGCAGATTCATTGTGGAATGTAGGCAAGGCCCTTTTGCTCTCGTCTGTTAACTTTTTTCCCCCCCTTAGTAGCAGGGATTGAACTTAGGGGCACTTAACCACTGAGCACACTCCCAGCCCTATTTTGTATTTTATTTAGAGACGGGGTCTCACTTAAGGCTTTACCATGTTGTTGAGGCTGGCTTTGAACTTGCGATCCTCCTGCCTCAGCCTACCGAGCTGCTGGGATTACAGGTGTGTGTCACCGCGCCTGGCATCTGTTAGCCTTTTAATGGGGAATTCTAAATGGCTACCTATCCTGGGAGCCGTGGTTAGCTGCAGCTGGCTCTGGGCACTGGCTGCGCTGGTGTGTACTTAGAGGATAGAGGGACGCCCAGGATAGGTTCTGCTGAGGGAAAGAGAAGGTCTCTTTTCCTGAGGAAAACTATCTGTGGCAAAGACTTAGCAGAAAAAGTGATTTTCATTTAGAACGTAGAATATCTCTTGCTCAGGTGAATCCCTATCGGAGCCAATCTCCAGGGCCACCTGTGATGGGGAGAGAGAAGCCTGCTGACATTACTACCTGCTCTGTAGGGTGCACCCCCTCAGCTAGCATTTTCTGCAAGTCCTTCCAACACATCATAACCCAACGCAGAAAAGACAAATCTTCTCCCATCTACCATATTCACCATGAGGCACCTCAAGGGCTTTGGAACCTGTGTGTGCTCCTAGGTCTTCAGGGAGCAGGAGTGACATCAAGTGTACCTGGCGGTGGCTGCCTGGCCAGGAGCACTGGAGCCCAGAGCAGAGACACCTGGCAATTGCTTGGACTTGTAATGAGCCCGCCGGCGATTTCCCCAGAGGACTTTAAGAAAAGCTTGACAACTCGTGGGGTATACTTCTGAGACTTAGGACCTTGTGTGGGGAGACAAAAGCAAGCACGTGGGTGACTCCTGGGTCCAGAACCCTACTCTCACCCTCACGGAGTGGCATTGCCTGGGTAGACAGAAACCGATGCTTAAAACTATGGTGCACCGTCTATTTTTATCTCTTATATATTTTGTTCTAAATGATGTATTTATTGATCATCTGCTATAAGCCCCATGGATTTTTTTCTTTCTTATAGATTAGAAAATTTACTTTTGAGTCTTTCTCTTAAAATGTTTTTCACTTTTTGGCTGCTAAAGTTTTGAGAACAGACTCTAGTTCGACTTGGAACTAGATCCCCAGGGGATCCGGCAAGTCTGGCGAACTCCCAGAGGGGCATCTGCAGAGAGCTTTTTCAGGAGGGACTGGGCGGCCTTCTGGGGGTGGAAATATATCAAGGAAAGAATGACATGTACAGAAAAGAGCAGAATTGATACTGCAAATAGCAAGAATGGAGGCTCAGTGAGAGAGAGAGTCTCGGGTATGAGGAAGAAAAGAAAAACAGAAAACAAAAACAGAGGAGAATGATTCAAGGAAAATAATAAATGTAGAGAAAAGACAATGAAAAGTGAAAAGAATTGGCTTTCTACATTTTTTTTTTTTTTTGCTACTGTTGATTAGCAGATTTCCTAGTGCCACAGTACCATGATTAGCAGATTTAAAGCCTAGTGCCTGTTGACAGTTTCCTAGTGGTACCATTACTTAGGCCTCAGTAATCTAAAGCACTGTTAATAGAAGCACATTTTTCTGGGTTTTATTGTTCTCCTTAGTATATTAAAGATGGCTCCAGGGCTGGGGATATAGCTCAGTTGGTAGAGTGCTTGCCTTGCATGCACAAGGCCCTGGGTTCAATTTCTAGCACTACCAAAGATGGCTCCCGGTTGTGATATTCCTCTGATTGAGAACGGGGGTTCTGTTTTCCAGCCCCTGCCAGCTTGCTGACATCATGTGACTCCAAGGTGGTCCTCAGCAGAGCCCTTCCTGAATTCCTTCTCACAGAATCATAAGCAAAACCATGATTTTCTAGAGGCACATGGTTTTCTACTAGTTGGTTACCCAGCAATAGATAACTGACACTCAGCCTTTGACCTTGAAGGAGACTTAATGACTTTGAATGGCCGTAACATTCACTTCTCTTTTAGCCAGTCCTGCATGACTTATGTCTTAAGTACTAAGGAGAACAATAAAACCCAGAAAAATGTGTTTCTATTAACAGTGCTTTAGATTACTGAGGCCTAAGGACCATGGTGCTATGATGGCACTAGGAAATCTGCTAACCAACAGTAGCAAAAAACAAAAAAAAAAAAAAAATGTAGAAAGTCAATTCTTTTCACTTTTCGTTGTCTTTTCTCTACATTTATTATTTTCCCTGAATCATTCTCCTCTGTTTTTGTTTTTCCTTTCTTCCTCATTCTTGAGACTCTCTCTCACTGAGCCTCCATTCTTGCTATTTGCAGTATCAATTCTGCTCTTTTCTGTACAGAATCTGGAATTTAATGCTCCAATTGCACTTTTGGTTTCTGTTCAATTCTTCTTGATCTCATTTATTTTTATTCGCATCTCATTTTGTTGGTCTTAACTCATCCTCCTGGGCTTGGTGTTCTAGTTCCATGGTAAGCAGTTCTTACTGGATTCTCTCGAGAATACCAAATAGTTCTCTGTCGTTATTATCTCTTCTTTGTAGATTGCTTTCAAAGACCTACTCATCTGCATGTTTGGGAGATTGCTCTTTTTCCTTTCTCCCCAGCAGGTTTTGAAAAACTACAATATTGGCTTTTTTTTTTTTTTTTCTTTCTGTTTCTCAGGAAAGCTTTTTCCAGACGTAGGGAATGTTGAATAGCTTTGTCCAGTTTTCTGTTTACCAGCAAACTGGGAAAATCGCATTTCCAGTCCAGGTTGGGCAGCTGTCTATGATAAGCCTGGGCTTAGCCTGGCTTCGCCTCAATCGCAGCACGGCCTGACTTTGTCCTCTTCTGCCTGAGCCAAGATGGGGGTGTCTTCCCCTCCCTCTGAAGCTCCTCCTGATTTGCATGCTGTGGTGCTCTTCCTGTCTCTTCCCTCCAACGCTCCTAAGAGCCTCCTTTCAGCAGGTGGACACCAAGCCTGGCAAGACAGAGACGGAAACAGTCACTTATGAATAAGTGGAGGGACTTCCTCTGTAGAGGAGCGAGAACACTTCCCCCTAGAATTCTAGGGAAGTGAGGTGCATCTTCTCCAGAGGTGAGGAAGATTCTGGATGCTCTTGTGAGCATCTTCTTGTTCACCACTCCGAGGACACCAGCTCCTTCACGTCTCCACGCCGATGCTCGAGCTGTGATTGCTGTCTGGAACCCTCTCTTCCTTGAGCCCCCACAGCCCGCTCGGTGAAGTCCCCATTGTCTTTGAAGATCCAGTGAAATGTCACCATCTCTCCTCTCTAAACTTTGCTCTTAGGTTCTCTTCCCTGCTCTGTGTGCCCACCGCAGGGTCTACGTCCCGTCACGTGGTCTCTGATGGCTATGGTTTAGTTGCCATCGATCTTTCTAAAAGATGGTAGATTTCCCCGAGACAGAGGTTGACTTTATTGACTCTGTGTCCCCGCCCTTGGCAAGACACAGAGTCTCATATGTGCTTGTGGAAGGGACTGCCACTGCTCCTTTTGGCACCAACCAGTGGACCCGTCTCTCATCCTGGTGGCAGAGCAGGTCGCAAGGTAGAAGACCCAAATGTTCTAAGACCAGGCCTTGGTGCACCTGTTGGCCATCAGCTCCCACTGAAATAAGGAGTCACCTCAGAAAACACACAAAGTCCGAATTTAAAACAAATTAAAGAACTTTATTTACTTGGCCAGGGGCTGTCACCCACCCATAGAGACCGAAGCTCCGTGGGAGAACAGAAGCTTTTCCTGGTTTTCCTTGGGAATTTAAAGATGAAAACCACAACTTTTCAGCATCATGCAAGCAAGCCGATCACAGAAGCTAGAACAGCGGTAAACAAGTCTTTACAAACCCAAACAGGACTGGAATTTTCCAGGTGATAAGCAAGTAGGCCACAGAAGTTATTTTAAACATCTTAGACAACCACAGCTTGGGTCCGAGCAGGTGCTAGACAACCGTATGCTGAGTTTGGGTGGAGGAGAGAATCTACTTCAAAGACATGTAGACCCACAAATGCACTTGGATGCAGGATGTAGCTCACCAAGACCATTGCCGTATCCTGCGTTGGGTACACTTTATGGGGTACAAAGTACAAAAAATAATTTTTATAAGAAAACAGCTTTCAGTTTAGTTTCTTAGAAATGGGCCCTACAGTTCCGTCTTCACAGGAGCAATCGCAGAAAAACTAAGTTGGAGTCTAGAACAGCTAAAATGAAGACTCTAAGACCACACCTGTTATAACCATAGTGACTCCATTCTTGCTGCCCCTGTAATGAGGGACGTGTTACAAGTAATCAAATGGTTTTACTACAGCAATAGCCTTTCATAACCAGTATCAGTGACTTATTTAATGCTTGCTACAGTTATCTTATGGCCTACACATACACTTACCTATCATTACTATTGATATCTATAAACTTTATGTCCTTATCCTATGCAAAGCTATGAGATCAAGTTAATATACTTGTTCATGGCTATATTGATGTAAACTTATCTATGTCTATGCTAACCTTTTGACCTATATTTGTTTGTAACTGGTTTTAACTCACTAACTTATACTTATCTGATACCTTATTTCCTGTGATTAAAATCTTAGGTCTTACTATTGCTTATCTATGCTATCTTATCTTACTTATCAAAGTCTCATTCCTATAGTCTATAACCTATGCCTGTGACTTATTGATTGTATTGACCAGTTCACACCACAACAGCATGAGGGGTGGTGCTGACTCGCTCGTGTTGTGGGAGGACCACCTTTCTCTTTGGGCAGCTCCTCAAGGGTCTAACAGTTTTAATGGCGCGTCTGGGAGGGAGGGTCTAGTGAATCACGGAAGGCCTTGGTGGCGAAGCTCCAGCATTTGGGTAGGCTGGTTCCACCCACTAGTGTGTGTTCTCAGTCATATTTGCTCACCTCTCCGTTCCCTGGTGCTAGAGGTAAAATCTGGAATATCCCCTAGAGAGAGCCCTGTGTTAAAGGCGAGGTCCCCAACATGAAGCTATTGAGAAGTGGTGGGACCTTTAAGAGGCGGGCCTTGTGGGAGGTCTTAGCTCGCTGGGGGTGTGTCCTTGCAGGGGACTGTGGGATGCTGGTCTCCTCCTCCTCCTCCTCCTCCTCCTCCTCCTCCTCCTCCTCCTCCTCCTCCTCCTCCTTCTTCTTCTCTCTCTCTCTCTCTCTCTCTCTCTGTTCACGTGGCTCCTCCACAAGCACCCCCCTTCAACACCCCGCGCCCCCCCCCCCCCCCCCCCCCCCCCCCCCCATAATGCCATGGCCTGCCACAGGCATGAAACTACAGGCCAACCCACCACGGTCTGAATCCTGCAAAACTGTGAGCTCAAAAAAACCTTTTTTCTTTTTTCAAAGTGTACATGTTGTAGAGTCATATTTGTCATGTAGTCACATATATACATACAGAAATTATATCCCATCTATATATGATATATCACAGTGCATAAATGCAATAAATGCATTCTACTGTCATGTCGAACTAATTAAAACAAAAAACAAAACAAAACAAAAATACCTTTCTTCTTTTTAAGTTGATACCACAGGTATTTTTGTTTATAGCAACAGAAAGCTGATGAACATACCCAGCCTGCTCACTTGTCACCTGGAGATAATAATAGTATCTACCTTGTCGTGTTGCTGGGGAGATTAAATGAGCTACTACACGGAAAGCACAAAGTACAGTGTCAGCTCATGGTACGCGCTGTGTGAGTCATGCAATAATCATAACCGTGATCCATGAGGATTGAGAAGTGTTAAGAAAGACTCTGAGGGCTTTCTGGGCTCGTCTAGGGAAAAAAATGCCATTGAGTATCCAAGAAGGCTCATAGAGCAATTGTTTGTTGGCCTGTCCACGAGGAGACAAAAAGATTTTATTTAAGAGGGTACTGTGGGAATAGGGTGTCGACCTGGCGGCTTCTGGACAATTTCTAGAGTTGAATTTGAAGGGGAGTCCAAAGGAGTCCCGGGTCCCTCGCAGCAGCAATGATGGTGTGCGCATGCGCAGGCCCATTTGCCACCGTGCACGCGTGCCTCGCACAGTGCGGTGGAGAAGGTGCCCCGGATTCCGTGTGGCCCCTGTTTCCTCCCCGCTGTCCGCCCTGCACCGACTTCCCCGCGGTGAGGTGAGGGTTAAGTGTCTGGAGAAGCTTCCAGGCCCATTTTGCATATGAGCATTTCCATGTTAATAGAACAGTTAAGGGGAAATGCTCTCTGGCAATTGATTGTATAAATATTTTATCTGGAGTAAGTGGCCAGGGTGAGGTCTCTTGAAGATGCTCCGGAGAGCAGGGCGGAGGATGGAATCAGGGCGTCCTCGTGGAAGAAATAAGAGGCAACGGGTAGCTGCAGACACTTGATCCAAAGTGTGAAAAACGGTCCCCTGGCCTGCGCACAGCCTGCAGCAGCCGGGCGCGATTAAATCCATAATGGAATGAGTAAGTTTGGGCCGCATAAATTTGTCTTCCTTCCCCAGGAATCCTGCCCGCCGCCCGGCTAGATTAATGGCCAGGAGCCTCGCACATAATGAAGTGTGCTACCCTGGCACCCGCTCATGAATTTATTATGGTGTCCACAATTGGGCTGGATGGCGGAGACATCTTTATAAATCCTGCATTTAGCGCAGCCGAGATGAGCACTTCACTCCTAATGGTGATCCTGATTTATCACCGGGGGCCTGCTCCTCCGCCCGCCCCTCCCCCGCGCGCCTGCAAGGAAATCCAGGTCATCCCGCTGATGGAAATGAAATGTGAAGGTAATTAGAGGGTGCCAAATGGAGACGGGAGAGGGGCAGCGTGGACACTTTAAATATGTTGGTCATCTTTTTCCTTGAAGCAATTATATCAGGCTGATTTATTTTTACAGTTTATAATCACTTAACTACCTGTGGCTCGGGATTTTTTTTTTTTTTCCTTTCTGTTTTTAACCTCAAGCTTTGGAGACAAGAGACAGGTTTTTGATTTCTTTTTCTTGGGATGGTAGGAGGAGAATTCATTCCCAGCCCCTCAGGCTCTGAATTCCTCTGCAGTTGCTCAGCCAAAGTGGCTGGGCTGCTGAGAGGGTCCTGATGGGTCCCCCTGCAGGGTACCCAAGTGTGTCATCCTCAGCAGATTTCAGGGTCCATCACCAGGTGAGGATGTGAGACTGTCCAGGGGCTGGCCCAAGACAGGTGGAAGAATGGAATGACTGGGACTGATGTCTGAGGGTCACAGACTCCAATCCTGGCTTGTCTACTTCTTAACTATCTGACTCTGAATGTCTGACTTCACTTCTCCAAACCTCAGCTTACCCATCCATAAAATGGGTATAATAATGATAATGATGATGATGATAATAATAACCCGGGCTGCTATGAAGGTTAGATGTAGAAATGGTTGCAAACTCTTAGCACAGTGCCTGGCACACAGTTGCCAACCAGAAATGAGAGAGAAGTGAAAATTATTTAGAAAATTAACTAGGTCAACACATATTTAATTTAAGAACTATGTTTGTGGAACTGTAAATATATACTGAGTGATCAGGACTGCCACCAGGTCCTCTCTGGTGGTGGGAAAGGGAGGGAAACAAATGGTTTCAATACAGAGCTGCAGGAATGGTAAGAACATGAAAATACAGTGGAAGAGAGCTTAACCTCCAAGGGCCTGTGAGGTGCCAGCCTCAGGGAGGGTTTCTGAAGAGGAACCTTATTGTGAAAGCATGGATCACAGTGTATGTAGCACTTTTATGTCATGTCTTGTTTAGTCTTTGTCACAGTCTGTGGGATGGAAAATTTACAGGTGAGAACTGAGAGGCAAAGTGACCTGCAGGAGGCAGCACAGAATATCAGAGAGCGGTAGACTCAGATTCCGCTGACCTGAACTCAAGTCTTGGCAGGACCAGTTGGTAGTCCCCCCACCCCACCCTTCTGCCACATAATATTAGGCATATTAAAAGGCACACTTACTTCCCATTTTATATGTTAATAAATAGAAGTGTTTAAGAATTTGGCTGAGATGCTGTTGACTAGATAGTGTTGTGTGTGTGTGTGTGTGTATGTGTGTGTGTGTGTGTATGTGTGTATTCCCAGATGTTTTTGATTTTTCTTTTCATCTTTATTTTTAACAGTCATTTCAAAATGTGTGTTTTTTCTTTGTATTTGGTTCTGCTTAATTTAGCACATCTTGAACATGTCTCTTGATATCTTTCGCAGTTCTGACAAATCCTCAGCCATTATCTTTTCAAATTTTGCATTATCTCTATTCTTCTTCCTTGCCCTTTCTGGATATTTTCCGACTGAATATTTTCTATACACATATCTTCCAGTCTGTCAATTCTCTTTTCAGCTGTGTCTAATCATTTGTTAAATTCGCTTATTCAGTTCTTAATAAACTCATATAGCTCTTGTATTTTCTACCTCTAGAATTGCTGCTTGATTTGTTAAATATAGATTCTAACTTGGTGGTCAAATTCTCCACTTCTTAATTTTATTGTCTTTAAGAAGCACACTTATTTTCAAGTCTATATCTGATAATTACAATATCTGAATTCCCTGTGAGTCTGTTCCATTGTCTTTCTTATTCCTTTGTTCCTGCCTCTTGGTATATCTTGATAAAGTTTATTCAATGTTAGATATTGTGCATTAAAAGTCATGGTCTTTGGCTGCTGTTTTCTTCCTTGAAGAGTTTAGCTTCTGACAGGCAATTGGGTGCAGGAGCCCTGTTTGGGGAGATGGCTTAAATTGCGGTTGACTATGGGCCATGGAGATTTGGGCATTGTCGCCTTCCGTAGTCTCACGGGACTTGGCCCGGGATCTCGCCGAGACTTGGCCCGGGATCTCGAGTGACTTCAGCCGAGATTGCTGATTGGGTCAGTGCCATTTTGGTGGTGTGTGTGGCGCGTGTTAGTCGTTGTTAGAGCCAGAGAGAAAAGTTATCAGAATAAAAAGCTGTTTGTTTCCAGTTCGCCTCTGAACTTCTTCCTGCGGCTTCGTAGCTCCAAGCGGCCATCGCTTTAGGCGGCAACAATTGGGGTAGAAGCAGATTGCCTTAATCCATTCAAGTGTTGAGATGACTTGAAGTTGGGTCTCAGCCCCTCTATCCCTGCCTCTAAGTACTAGCAGAACCCTCAAAGGGAAACGTGGTATAGGATGTCAAGTTTGCCTCAATGAATTTCTCTTCTCTTTGAGATCTTTGTCTCTCAAGGTTGGCTACTTGGTATGTCTCTGAAATCTTCAAACAAAATGTAAAAACAAAAAATATCATCTGTTTTTTCTAGTTATTCTCAGTGGAAGAGTATGCTACAGACTCATGTAGAAGCAAAAGTCTGACCTATCATATTAAGTATGATTTTTGAGTTTTCTTCTCATGTTTTCTCATATAATTTTTATTCAGGTCAAACTTATTTTCATAGACTCTTTACAAGATTGCAGGCCTTGTGCTTAGAGGGACTAAAGTGATTTTTTTTAAAAAAAGGTTTTGATCCCTAATCTTCAACTTAGCAACTGAGTAAAACTGATCATAAGTAGTGTTTATTCAGTGCTTATTATACACCAGAACTATTGACATATATGAATTTCCAGAAGTATCATCAATCCCATTTTAGAGATGAGCAAACTGAGGCACAGAGAGAAGGTTAACAAGCTTCCAGATGGCCCCGAATGTCCCAGGGACTTCTCTTTAGCGAAAAATATGACTAGGGCTGTATAACCTGATATTTTGGTGTTTTGACATAAGGTTGCTTATTTGTTATTAACTTCATTTGTTTAATAAATGATTAATTTCAATTATTTTGACAGGTAAAGGACTGCTGTGTATGCAGAAACTCGAGAGTTCCAGCTAACAAATTATTTCTCCAAAGTGCTTTTAGTTTTTCTTTAATCTATCTTTAATGCAGTAAATACCCTCAGTCTTTCTTTGTTTTGTTCTAAATATGATATTTTGCCAGCTTATGTTTGTGGGAGCTCAGGCTGCAATGTGTGTGAGCAGAAATCAACTTTAATTTTCTAATCTAATAATTCTATTTTTTAATTTGACAACTCGCCTCTTGACTCAGTGCTGGAATAGCACTGCCTTTCCTTTAATAATTGATGCTTGAGTCTCTAGGTAGCGGGCCCTGAAGATTTGCCAGTGGCATTGTCTAGACATAAAAAAGACGGCTGCTGCTACAGCTACAGGGATCACGGTCGCTGCAAGCATCCCTGCTGCTCAAGCGTCAAACAACCTCACCAGCAGTGTGGCCTCTGCTCTGCATGCATGGGGCCTCCTAGATCTACATGTTACAACAAGTGGACATTTTGATCTTTCATTGTTTGGGACTTCATGGGACAATGCCTTGCGGGTATTTGTCTAGAGAACTCACTGTGTTACTTGATGGAACTTAGGGCAGCTGATTTGTTTAAAGAATTTGATATGCTATGCAATTTGGCTCGTCACCAAAAGGCTTGTCGCCTTAAAGCCGCAACATCTCCTCACAATTGGACGGCTGCTAGTCATCTTACACAGTCGATCCTAAAGGGCTCCATTGGATGGCTGGTTAGCCAATGACGGGTAAGATCCCCAGAGGGGGACAACCTAAGACAGGCACAGTCGCATGGGACAGTCTCATGTGGCCGACATATCAACCTAAGACAGGAGTCAAGGGCACAGCCTTGATTATCCAATGATGGATAAGAATGTTGGTTGCACACAGACGTCCTAGAGCATCCCCTCTTTTAAAACAAAAGGGGGGGAAATGCAGGAGCCCTGTTTGGGGAGATAGCTAAGATTGCGGTTGACTACGGGTCATAGACATTTTTGGGCATTTCCACCTTCCGTAGTCTCACGGGACTTGGCCTAGGATCTCGAGAGATTTGAGCCGTGACTCAGCAGATCGAGCTAGCGCCATTCCTGCTCGGGCGCATGGGATGAGACCAGAGAGAGAACGGACAGGGTTATCGCTATTGTATAGATATATTGTAGTTTCTTGTAAGAGTAGGTGTCTTGGTTTCTTGTGAGAGTGTGTATGTGGTGTTAGAAATTACAAGAGACAGAGACAGAAAGATTAAAGAATTTTTTCGTCTCCATCCTGTCTCCGGACTCCTTCCCGCGGCGCCGCCGTTCCGGGCTGCAATCCCTTTCCGGCTACAACAACCCACATCACCCCTTTTGGACGTCCACCCACGTTGCGTTGAGCCGGGCTTGATTTGTGTGGCCAATGGATCATGGGGAGGTGACGGCGGGTCCCTGCCAGGGTTAGTTCATAAAGCCCTCTGTCTTCTGTCCTCAGTCTCTCCGTGTCCCTCATTCGTTCTTGCTCTGACTACTGGGTCTGGGAGAAGCCACCTGCCATGTCACAGCAGTCGGATTTATGGAGACGCTTCCATATAAAGGCGGTGAAGTCCCTTGCTCACCGCCACAGGACTGAGCTCGACAGCAGACGCGGGACAGCAGGTCCTGAACTGGGTGTGCGACTCAGGGACTCTGAGTCGACAGGTGTGTCGTCTTCACCTGGCGAGTTTTGGGGTGACCTTTTTAGAGGCAAGGGAGAGAGTCTGTGGCCGAGTGGAATTAACTTGAGTGACCAGGTACAGGATGGAGTAGGGAGGGAAAAGGGGAAACAGGCCTAAAGTCCAAACACTGAAAAAGTTTAAATTTAAAATTTGATAACAAAATTATGTTGTTTGTAAGGACTGAAGTGAAGAAGAAGGAAAGAGCTTCCCAGCCAGAGGCTTATCAGACTTTAAAAACGGGCACGTGACCAGGCGCGGTGGTGCAGGCCTGTAATCCCAGCCGCTCAGGAGGCTGAGTCAGGAGGATCGTGAGTTCAAAGCCAGCCTCAGCAATGGCGAGACGCTAAGCAACTCAGTGAGACCCTGTCTCTAAATAAAATACAAAATAGGAGCCGGGCGCCGTGGCACATGCCTGTAATCCCAGCACTTTGGGAGGCTGAGGCAGGAGGATCGCGAGTTCAAAGCCAGCCTCAGCAATGGCGAGGCACTTAGCAACTCAGTGAGACCCTGTCTCTAATAAAATACAAAAAAGGGCTGGGGATGTGGCCCAGTGGTCGAGTGCCCCTGAGTTCAATCTCCGGTACCAAAAAAAAAAAAAAAAAAAAAATACAAAATAGGGCTGGGGGTGTGGCTCAGTGGTCGCGTGCCCCTGAGTTCAATCCCTGGTACCCACCCCCCAAAAAGTAAAAATTCCAGGAGCACATTTTCAGCCTTCCTCACAGCTTGGCTTTGGGGTCTGCAGGACAGGAGGAGTCACCTGACACTCGACAGGGAGAGGAAGGTGGACCTGGTGGGTGTCCAAGAGCTGCGTGAGTGTCCTAAACAACTGCACCGAGGCGTAGAAGATGCTAAGATGAAGGCGTGGGCGGGCGAGTTCCCACCCACTCTGCCTCACTCTGAAAGCCTGCAGGTGAGACACGAGAAGAGGGCTGTGTGTTTTCGGGGACACAGTTAGGACCTGCCATCTGCTGACACTTCTGCTTTCTAGGCCTAGTTCCTCCAAACAGGGTTCTTTCTCCACGGAGGGGCTGATACTGCCCGACCCGCGACTCCCCTCTGCGCACAGTGAGATTAATAAGCCTGGCTGCGACTGGCTGCGCTGCGCTTCCAGGGGGCAATGTGCAGGATGTCTGAGCACCCCATGCAGGACCGGCCTCCAGCAGGACTGAGGGCTGGCTTCCGGTCCTCCCCAGCACCCCCAAATAGAACCTCGCGGTTTTCGCCTCTTGGTCTCATTCTCCAGCAGAAGTGGGGTGTGCGCTGTTCCCAGGCAGCCCCCCCAGGCAGGGGCTGCTGGTGACCTCCTGAGGTCCTGCTCCGCCCCTTCATGATATCCAGACCACAGCCCCTGCCCTGGGGCACCGCGTCTCTCCACTGTCCACCTCCCTGTGCCCCAGCCTGAGGGGTCCCCCAGTTCCGCCCTCCTCGGGCAGAGACTCCTTCCCACCCGGGGCTGGCCATGCGCGGTGGCCTCTTCAGCAGGGCTGGCTGCACTTCAACAGAGAGCGACTCCAGGAGGAAAGGCACAGTATTACCTGGGAAACCCAGGGGCTGTGCGGCTCCTAGGTCACAGCAGTGGGAACAGGTGTGTGTGTGTGTGTGTGTGTGTGTGTGTGTGTCGCACAGAAGCCTCCAGGAACCTGGCAGGAACTCGGACTCAGACGTGGGACCTTTACGGTGCCCCTGCTCTCCCACCCCAGGTGGCCCTGGGCAGGAAGGCGGAGGCCGCGGTGTTCACATCAGCAAGGCCACGGCTTCTTGAACCCTGGCCAGGTCTTTCCCCTTGTGTCTTGCTTTTCTCATTTAAAAGATGACAGGGTTGATGTAGACCGGTTATTTTCAATGAACTCTTACGTGACAGCTTAATAGGAAAAGGTGGAAACGTTGTAGTCCGAGCATAAAGAGACTGGATGCCTTTGCAGCAGGCACATTCTAAAACGTCCCCGGGACCTGTCCCCACTGGGTAGTCCCTTGCACAGTCCTCCTTGAGTTCGAGTGGACTGCTGTTCTGCTTCCCACCCATACGTTGTGGCAGACACAGAAGGAGGGCATGAAAGTGGTGAAGGTCTCTCATCAGGGGACTCCAAGCTAAAAAGGGGGATTACGCATGCTGGGTGGGCCTTTCCTAATCAGGCAGATCCTTAAAGAGACATGAAGCAGCAGCAAGCTTCCAGGTAGGCAAATGGCCAAGTTGTGAACTGCCCACGGAGGGGCCATGAGGCCAGGACCTAGGGACCTCTTGGAGGTGAAGAACAAAGGTTGGTGACAGCCAACAAGGAAACCTGAGTCTTCTAGAAACTGAATTCTGCCAACAACCTGCATGACTTTGGAAGAGCTACTTAACTGTCTCAGAATGAGGTGAGACAGTAGCTGTGGCCATGCCCGTGACGTCAGCCTTGTGGGACCCTGAGCACAGAACCCAGTTATGCTGCATGCAGACTTTGGAGCCACAGAAACGGAGATAATAAGCATCTGTTGTTTAAAAGCACCATGTGGGTGGCAAGGCATCCTGCCGTGATGGAAAACTGATACAAAGTTCAAAGGCAACACTCATTATTATTTTTTAATGTGCTGGGGATTGAACCCAGGAGCCCTCAATCACTGAGCCACATCCCCAGCCCTTTTTGTAATATATTTAGAGATGGGGTCTTGCTGAGTTGCTTAGGGCCTCACTAAGTTGCTGAGGCTGGCTTTGAACTTATGATCCTCCTGCCTCAGCCTCCCAAGCTGCTGGGATTACAGGCATGGGCCACCGCGCCCGGTTGCAACACTTAATTTTCAGAAGTCATTCACAGAAGATCTTCTGACAGACTCCCCTTCCCCACATACTTCTCTCCCTGACAGACCACTTCCCCACATAAAGTTAGAAATGTTGGCTGACAATAAGAGATTTTGTTTTATTCTAACATCCAGTTTTGTTTTAAATATTGTTGAGTATCAAGAATATCCGGAGTCCCTTCCACAGATAGTTATTAATAACTCAACTTGCAAATTCTGGGCACTCTTCCATGACAGGAGGCTGACAGGCGAAGCTTAACTTCAGCGTGTGTCAGTGACTCCAGGGCCCCACGGCCTCATGTGTATTAAATGTGGGATCCAACATCTTGAGAGTTACAGGAGGTTCTTTGTGTTTTGTTTTTAATTTGAGTTTTAAAAATAGCTAAAACTGCGTTTTAAAAATAATCTTAAAACCAGTGTTTGGGAAATCCCTGAAAAAGGGCTTCCATCAAATTCATGCACACTCATGTGTGTGTGTATGTATGTATATGATGTATAACATATATGTTCATATGTATGTATGTATATAGATAGATGGATAGATAAATATAGATATCTTTTGGAAGGAGAACCAAGATTATTTTTGATGTGATTTTAGTTGCAGATGGATGGAATACCTTTATTTTATTTATTTATTTATTTTTATGCGGTGCTGAGGATTGAACCTGGTACCTCACACATACTAGACAAGGACTCCACCACTGAGCCACCACCCCAGCCCCAAGAACCGAGATTTGAGTAGGAGGTGGAGTTAAGGTCTCTCATGGACCCAGGCTGATTTGGGTGTATCTGTGTGTCATGGTTTGAATCTTTGACGTCCCCCCCCAGAAACTCAGGTGTTAATGCAGGGCTGTGAGAAGGTGAAATGATGAGATCATGAGAGTTCTAACTTCATCAGTAGATTAATCCATCTGATGGATTAATATTTTGGGGGGATACCACGGATTGAACTCAGGGGCACTCAACCCTGAGCCATATCCCCAGCCCTATTTTGTATTTTATTTAGAGACAGGGTCTCACTGAGTTGCTTAGTGCCTTGCTTTTGCTGATGCTGGCTTTGAACTCACCATCCTCCTGCCTTAGCCTCCCAAGCTGCTGGGATTACAGGTGTATGTCATTGTACCCAGTTTGATGGATATATATATATATATATATATATATATATATATGCACACACACATATATGCATATATATACATGTATATATTTTTTTTTACAAAAGTTTATTCTAAAATTCATAGCAGACTCCAACACAACACTTCTTCTAGCTGTAGGTAAGGTGTCACGGCGGGTGCTGGTGTGTACACAGGAATGGAATCAGTCGCCATCAGTTCGGGCACACGAATCCGCTTGCTTTTTGCCATATTTCTTCATTCCACCTGGGGTCAGGGTCCCCTTCACCAGGGCCAAGTCTCTTCTGCTCCTCTTTGGTCTCTGTTCGGGAGCCTCATCTTCCTCACCCGTCTCCTTGGGCTGCTTCTGGGGCTGTTTCCGGGGCTGCTGCTCGCCACCGCTGTGGCTGGACATGGTGTCTGCCGCCCTGCCCCAGACCTCGCTCCCGCTGGATTAGTAATTGGAATGGACTACTGGGTGGTGACTGCGGGCGGTGGGGTGTGGCTGGGGGAGGAGGTCATGGCTGTGTGCCTTTGGGGATCACATCTTGTCCCTGGCTCCTCCGCCGTCACCAGCTCTCTGCGCCCTGGCTGCCCTGAGCTGAGCCGTCTCCCACGCCACCCCTCCGCCATGGTGTCCTGCCCCATCTCAGGCCCAGAGCAACGGAGGCGGTGGATCATGGACCAAGACCTCTGAAACCTAGAGTCAAACTAAACATTTTCCCGACTAAGTTGCTCTCATCAGGTATTTCGGTCACAGTGACAGAGAGCTGACAAGAACGCCGTGTATTCTGTCACGTCATTGTGATGGTCTGGATATGTGGTGCCTCCCAATGCGCCTGGGTTGGTGCAGGAATGTTCAGAGGTGAGGTGACGGCACCGGGACAGCTGTGATCTGATCAGCCCTCCTTCAGATGGCCGGAGTGGTAACTGCAGGGCTGGGGCATGGCTGGAGGGGGTGGCTCACTGGGAGGTGCGTCTTCTCTGCAGCCCCTTCCCCAACTCTCTGCATCCCGGCCCCCATGAATGGAGCAGCGTCATGGACCAAGACCTCTCCACCATGACGCCCTGCCTCACTGTGGGCCCAGGGCAAGGGAGTCAGCCGACCACGGGCTAGACTTCTGGAACCTCGAGCCAAACCAAACGTTCCCTCCGGAGTTGTTCTTGCCGAGTATTTGGGTCACAGCGACGCGAACGTGGCTAACAAGCATATTATGTTATATCGTGACGTGTACTTATTTGAGAACATATATGTGTGTGTGTACACAGTTACCTAAGAATTGAATAGTTACTGCATCTGAGTTAGAATTTCACCCTCTGCTGAATTTCCACCTGCGTTTGATGAAGGAACTCATCTCATCGGGGAGGCCAATGAGGCTTGCTGCGCGGCGAGGCCGATTCCAGCCCTGGAAGTCTGACCCCAGGTGTGCAAAGAGACGCAGTCTGAGAAAGCCTTTGATGGACTTTTCAGCCTCATCCCTGTTGACCCGTGGAGGTGGGCAACTCCCTGTGGTGGGGGCTCCTGTCCAGTGGAGGGTGGGCAGCTACATGCCCGGTTTGCCCACTGATGCCAGTAGCGCCGCCCGCCCCAAGCTGTGAGCGTGGAAGCCGTCGGGTGTGCAGCCTCTGCCCCCAGGTTGGGGACCCGGGCTGGTGCTGGGGCAGCCACTGCTCTCCCCCTTTAGGGCTCCTGCCACACAGCGTCACACGTGGAGTTCTTCCATCTTCTGGAATACGGAGATTCCGGACAGCCCTAGAGGACATCTAATCCATATAGCATGCAATTCCAAATACTCCAATCTCAGAAATGGGGAAACTGAGTCCTCAAGGGAGGTGAAGCTCCCACGGGGACACAGAGCAAGCCAGGGCCTGGGGTTTGAGCCACTACCTGATTGACAGCTTCCTGGACCTGCCTCCTGTCTCTCTCGCACACACACCCCTCATCCTCTCCCCGCCCCGGGAGTGTGCGTGGACGGGGGCTCACACACACCCGAGGAAGGAAGGCAGCCTGTTCCATTGACTAATCAAATACACATAAAAGCTCTTTCTGAACTATAATTACGTTTGTTCACTCCTTGGGCTGATTTATTTTTTATTTTAATTGTCAGCCCTGCTCCACCATGATGCTAATAGAAATGTTATTGCAGCCAATATGCGCTAAAATGATGTCTAAAGATTATTAATGAGAGCAATAAGAAGGTGTCTTCATAATAAGTCAGCATTAGAGGAGTAATTCATTTTACCTGATGTAATTGGATTGTAGCGTTTCAATAGCCTGGGACTTCCTCCTAATTGGCATTAGCCGCAGTTTCCTCCTTTTAAGAGAACATTTAACTCTTCCTCTTCTACTTTCCAGTTTTTTATGAAGTAATTAAATGTGAACTGTCGGGGGGAGTCTCTGGAAAGGAAGACAGGGTCTGAGCTGATGCTGGGAGGGGGTGGGGAGCAAAGGGCACCAGGGCCCAGGCGGGACCCACCCTCCCCAGCTGGGCATCCTCCCTCCTCTCCTCCTCCTGGCTCTCCTCCTCTTCCTCCTCCTCCTCCTCCCCAACCTCTTCCCCTGGATCACTGGCCTTTTCTCTTTCTTCACTAGTGGGAGGCTTGCATCATGCTGTGAGGGGCAAGATTTATCAGCTGTCGCCTGGAAACTTGTCACCCGTGGGGAAGGAGGAAGGAATTTCCTATCCAGGCCCTTCTGGGGACCAGGATTCAGGCCCAGCATTTCCCATATACTGTTTTATTTCATTGTCCCAACACCCCTGGAAAAAGCACAGCCATCCTCATATTTCTGAAGAGCAGATCAGGACTCAAGGTCGAAATCATCATGACACCCACTGTCCCCTCTGCCACCCCACTCAGGGAGCCAAGAGCAACAGGAAGATTCTCCCCAATTGTGGAATTTGTGTAGGAAAGGATGCCAGGGCTTGTGGAGTCCAAGGATTTTTATTAAATAGTTGTGCATTGACTTTAATATGAGTCAGGGAAAAAATCAGAACTAGCACGTCTAGCCTCTTAATGCAAATTCATTGAAGTAAAAATGTGAGTCACCGTGAGGAAAAGTATTATGTAAATATTATGCATAATGTATAATACAAAGGCAGGTGCCGGCTTGTCACCGGAGGCCTGTTGCATGTGACAGAGCCTGGCCTTTTGCAATGGCTCAGTCCCCATTCTCAGTGACAGGTGACATAAACCAACTTTGCCTGATTTAAGGAGTAGAGGAAAAATCAGAACAATATTCCTGGCTAGTGCCATCTGCACCTTGCATGGAGCACGCAGGTTAGGCACAAGGTCTTAGGGTCCCCAGAGGTCCTCATCAATGATTCCACAATGGAGCAGCAAAGATAGTGGCGGGAAATCATCCCAGTGATAACAGTGTTCTTCCTCCTCCTCCTCCTTCTCTTCTTCTTCCTCCTTCTTCTTTGCTTCTTTATCACCATCATCATCATCGTCACTGTCACCATCGTCACCGTCATTACAGCCCACTAGCATGTACTGAGCAGTTGTTATCTGCCAGGTGTTAAGCAGTTGATATGTATTATTTCATTTAATTTTTACAATTTTTACCATGATGCTCTGAGACGATTATCTTTATCATTTCCACAGAGGCACAGAGAGGACAAACAAGTCACCTAAATTCACACAGCACTGCCTGGCAGCCTGGCAACTGTCTAAGACTTGAATAATGGCTCAGACGGGAGTGTAGGCAGCAGCCAGGGCAGGGATGGATGGTGCCACGTTGCCAGTCCAGGAAGGACAGTCACTAGGATTGAGGGGACACTGCAGTCCTGTGGTCTCTGCTCTTCTTTCACTAGAATGTGGCTTCCACTGACAGAGCCCTCCCTCCTCTGTGCCTTACTGGGGATTCCAGCTCCTGTGACTTTGTGATTTGTAATAAGATCTATGTGTGTGTGGACACGGGTCCTCTGCCTGAGTCTTGACACCGCTCCTAAAACTCTTGAAGTCTCCAGAGAGAGAAGAGCGTCTTTTGTATGATAATGAGCTGACAGGTGGCTGGTGGCCTCTGGATAGCATCAGGGTGTGTCTGGTCCCCAGAAAGACCCAGGCAGGCTTAGAGGGTGGAGACTGAGCCCTGCCCTGCTGCGACCTCTGAGGAGGGCACCGTGGCTGTAGGCTGAGTGGCCCTGCCGTGATGCATGCTTTCATCAATCACAGGAGGACTTCAGGGTGGTTGAGGGCGTGGAGATTCTTGG
Organism: Tamias sibiricus; assembly: GCA_025594165.1. Taxonomy (NCBI): domain Eukaryota; kingdom Metazoa; phylum Chordata; class Mammalia; order Rodentia; family Sciuridae; genus Tamias; species Tamias sibiricus. The sequence continues at coordinate 30,455,828 of CM046672.1, forward strand.
AGGGTGGCACTGGGAGAGGGTGGGGCAGCTCCGTCCCCCCCTCCTTCCTCCCCTGTGTCTCCTCCACTGGCTGCTCATCTGTCCCTTTATGAGAGCCTTTATGATGGGCGAATGCTAGCCCTTCCCCAGGTTCTGTTGACCACTCCTGCACAGCCATCAAGCCCGAGGAGGGGTCATGGGAACCTCCAATTTATAGCCAGTCGGTGAGAAGTACCGGTCACAATAGGGGACTTAAAAATGATGTTGGAAGTCGGGGGGGCAGTCTTTGGGACTGAGCCCTCCACCTGTGAGATCGGACCATGTCCCGGTAGGTGGTGGCTAATGTATAGGATGCCCAGTGGGGGTCTGCTGGAGGGCCCGCTGGTGGTGTGCGACGGGAACCCGCAGAGTATCTGGTGGCAGAAGTGTTACACTGAGTGACTGCAAGTGCCGGAAAAATTTTCCTGTCTCAAATAGGTGCTCGACTAAAGAGGGGCTAGAGACTTCCATCTGGCTGGCCTAGGTCATAAAGGACAGCTGGTGTGCCGAGGGTGCCCCGCCATCTTACCCTCTGCAGTGGGCGTGGGCTCTGCCCCACTAGGATTCATGGGGAAGACAGTTCCTGACTGTGGCTGTTCTCGAACTCTTTCATCTTGGGACCCTTTTGTATTTTGTTGTTGTTTGTTGTTTGCTTGCTTTGGTCCTGGGAACTAGCTTTTCGAAAAGTTGTCACTATAGGTAGGCTGTATCTATTGATATTTGCCATGTTAGAAATAAAAAATACAAAGTAATCGTTTGCTAATCTATGTAAAATGGTGATGAGCCCACCGCGTGTTTGAGTAGACCGCCGCGTCCGGGACATTCGTGGCCATTTTTGCTCTCTTTTCACTGCCTGGCTTCACCTGGCAGTTGGATTCTCATTTCCTTCCACGTGGATCTGCTGTGACATCTCAGGTCGAGTCACCTCTTTGGAAACATGCCCGTACCTGCGGAAGAGAAGGACGGCACAGAAGGCAAATGAGCTTTCAGGTCAGCAGCGTTATGAAAATAGTAGGTAAATTTCAGGGAACCCCAGGGGTTCCCTGACTGCCCTTTGAGGACAGGTGTGCTGAGACAGAGTGAGTCATAGACAGACAAAAAGCCGATACCTGGAGTGTGTCCTCTGTCCCCTGAGCCAGAGCCCCTGATCCTGCAACTCACCGACTTGACTTCTATTCCTCGTTCAGACCTCAGGGCAGCTCAGCTGTCACCTTGACCCCAGGTTCCCTGATCCCAGCTGCACTCACCTTGCGTAGCGGTCACCTGACCTTGTCTATCTAGGGGGTGCCACCAGGTCAGGGCAAGAGGCTCCCTTGTTCTTGGGTGGGATGACAGAGGGACATTCTCCACAGTGTCACTGAGGTCCTCAGAGGGCCACAAGGTCCTCAACTCCCTACTCTTCTTTACAGGTCCTTCCCTTACCTGCCTTACTGCTCCACTGCACGGGGACCACCTCCCCACTGACCTGCCGACCTTCGAACCTCCAGCTCAGGGTCTGCCCGTGGGGAAGCCTGCAGGTACCGTAGCTTCTTTGTTATTATTTATTTTTAATATTTGTCCACGTTTTTTACTGGTGCGTTATAGCTGTGCACATTGACGGGACTTATTGTTACATATTCGCACAGCACACCATACTCTCTACAGCTGCCGGAGCCCTCGGCACGTTGCCGATCTCAGTTTAGCAGGGAACGTTGGCGTGATTATTTGTTGGATGTCTATGTCCCTGCGAGCTGTAAGCGTCTTGGTGAGGGAACCGCTACTCTCTTGACCATTGACCAATTACTAGTACTCAGCAGGGCTCTCGGCAGTGCATGCAGTTCCTTGGAAAACTGCGCGTTGACTGACGCAATGATTGTTGGAATGAAGTCCAGATCTTCAAGGAAATCCTACCTGACTGTCACCGGAGACACTGGAAAGTGTTTATTGACTGCCTGGATAAATGAATGATCGAACGAGCAGAGGCCACACTCTGCTGGTGTTCTAGGATGCAGGTGTCAGCTGTCCCCTCTGTGGTGCTAACTGGCGCCTCATGCTCCAGACTTGTGGAGGGCATGTGTCCTGCCACCCATATATGGTCGCCTTCCTGCCGAGAGCCACCTCCCTGCCCCGAGGAAGTTGCCTTTACCTGTCCCTGGCCAAGGGACTCTTCAGTAGACCACCCTGGGCCTCAGGGCCACGGCTGCCCTTTCCCCAGCCGCTGGCTACGCATGGCCTGTCCACTGCCTGGATCTGGGCCTGCAAGTCCTCCTCCCCATCTCCCCTGCTGACATCAGATGCTGCTCACGGGAGGACCCCCAGGTCCCGGCCACATCCCCCATCTTGCCCCAGACTCCGGCTGCTCAGTCTGCGGCCTCCCAGGAGTCGCCTGGCTCCTTCCCTGCAGCCTCCCTGCAGGTCTGCGTCACCTTCCAGGGCTGCCACAGGAACAGGCCAGAGACCCGGTGGCTCCACAGCAGAGACGCATTTTCTCGCGGTTCTGAGATCAAGGTGTGCGCAGGTTCGGGTCCTTCCGAGCCCTCTCTCCTCTCTTGCGGGTGGACACCTTCTCACAGTGTGCCCCTCGGCCCGTCCTCCAACTGGGTGGCCTGATGTCCTCCTCTGATGAGGGCACGAGTCTTCCTGGGTCAGGGCCCAGCCGCAGGACTTCACTTGAACACTGTCACCTCTTTGAAGACCTCGTCTCCAGCCACGGTCACATCTGAGGTCGAGAGGGTGAGGGCTTCAGCAGACGGCTTTGTGGGGACCCAGTTCAGCCCACAGTGGGATGCGCTCACCAAGTTCCACATCCCCGTTGGAAACTCAGGGTCCCTGTGGCCCCCAGTGGGGGACGGGGGACTCGGCTGGCTAGCTCGGGTCTCTCCGCCTGACTGCACCGCGTCACCATCTTAATCCCACGGCACTTGCCCTCTGGGATGGGCCCGGGTCTCCTGAGATCCCGTTTCCAATTGGGAATTGGAGCCCCCCAGACCGGCCCTCCCAGTTTCACCTTCCCCCCCAAATCAAGCCCCTCGGCCCTGAGATTTGGGCCCAGAGGGAGGAGTGCAGACGTGTCCTCTCCCCGTGACTCCAGAATGGCATGTGCAGAGCAGCACGGGGACCAGCAGGCCACACGTCACGTCCACCACGACCTTGACCCTCCCAGGGCACCAGCTTCCTCACCTGTGAATGGCTTAGCCATCGGGTCACCCCAAAGTTTGCTGTGAGAACTCGGTTGACATGTATAAGGTGTGTAGAGCTGTAACGCATATCGATGAGCGTGTACACACATTTACACGCATTTAACGAATCCACCAACTGCCTGGTGCCGTTACCCTCAGCATGTGACCTGGTGGGCAGCCCGTTCCCTGAGTGCTTCCCCTCCTGGGCATCACTGTCCCTCCTTCCTCGTATCTGTCACCTTTCAAGGGGGACACCTTCACTCCACACTGCCCTGGGTTCATGAGGGACAACTGCAGAGGAGGCAGGTCATGGGGGAGGGGACATGTCCAAAATGGGCTAATTTAATATTCTAAGAATCCAGGGGAGACAGAGGCTTTTACCAGAAGGATGTGGTTTCTGCCCTCCCCGGGTTCACTTCTCAGTGCTGGAAATGCAGCCACAGGGACAGATTCAAACCCTGGCTCTGACCTTTGCTGCCCATGCGTCCTGAGCACATTGCTTTCCCCCTCACAGCCTCAGTTTGCTTATACTAGAATCACAACAGACACCACTCCAGGGGTTGAAGGAGACAACGCATGTAAAATTCCCAGCAGGCCAGGTATGCGGCTGCACGCCTGTAATCCCAGCAGCTCAGGAGGCTGAGGCAGGAGGATTGAAAGTTCTAGGCCAGCCTCAACCATTTAGCAAGGACCTAAGCAACTAGTGAGACCCTGTCTCAACATAAAAAATAAAAAGGGCTAAGGATGTGGCTGGGTGGTTAAGCGTCCCTGGGTTTAATCCCTGATTCCAAAAAAAAAAAAAAAAAAAAAAACCTCTGGCAGATGATTCACACATAATAGCTATTAAATAACATGATAAGTAAGTTCAACAGTCTGCTGATAAATCTGGTCACACAGACCAAAGGGCTGCCATGGTGCCGGCCACACACCTAATGAGCCCAATCTCCAAACCACTGGTAAAAATGCAAACAGGACGGATTCGAAAATGCTGAAGCAGTCCCAACCACTCCTGTTACAGAGGAAATCGGAACAAACCAAATGTTGGGGTTGGGTCTGGAGCTGAGGCCCCTGCCCCAGGGAGATGAAATTCCAGACAGGAACCAGGGAAAGCTGGGAAGGCATCTCTGGGTCCCGGACACGCAGAGGACAGAGGCATTCTGTCTGTCTCCCAGCCCTGCATTTCAGAAGAAAACCAGGAATTAGCATTTGGGCCCATCCAGATGCCAGGGTGGCTCACAGCCAGGCCAACCCTGGGCCCTGTCCAAAAGCCACTAGCAGCGAGGACAGCCGGGAGAACACGGCGGCCACAGGCCCAGCTTTGTGATGACAGGGGCACTGCCTCTCTGTTTCCATGGCTTATGCATCTACGGTGGCCTCTCCCTGGAGTCTGGCTGTTGGGGGGCTTGGGGCTTGGGGAGTGGGGGGCTCTGGGTCCCGCCGGGAGTGGCCCTTCTGTCTGTGTTCAGGACTAGCAGGGCTTGGGCTGGGGGCACAAATAAGGAAGGGCACTTCCCTCTCCTGAGCCCACCACCCTCCCCTGACCGCCGCAGATGTGAGGCTGAGCCTCAGATTGTCCCATTATCGATCCCCGCCCCCCCATAATGAACTGTAACAACAACTCCATTACTCCGCACTCGCCCATTGGCTAAGGATAATATAAAATTAGCCAGCGTGCATGGGGCCTCTCAGGATCGATTTCCCTACTCAGATTACTTGTTACGAAAGAATAGAGCTGTCTCCCCCGTAATTGAACAAGTTAACTCCTTGTCTCATAAAATGTAAGCCTGTATTGATTGGTTGTTGTGCACCGGGTGGGGGCGGCACTGGGGGGAGCACTGGGCGGGGGGGCACACTTCCCCCTCCCCAGGATGGATGCTGGGCCGGTATAGTTACGGGGAGGGTGGTCTCTGTAGCCCACTTGAATGCCCTCAGCCCTGCCTTTCCAAGACAAGGGCATCTATACCTGTTGGGCCACTTGGACCTTTGGATTCATGCAGATCTGTGTTTGAATCCTGATTCTGCTAGATGTGACCTTGGGGCTGGTACCTAGTGCCTCTGGGCCGATAATAATAACAGCATTCAATAATATTGATAATATTAAGTATCTAATACTAATAGTATCTATAATGTTATTTGATGTCCGTGGAGACAGTAGCCACAAGCACCTTAGCAGTACTGGGAGGTTCCGACGGGCTGACCCTGTGTAGGGCCAGGCAGGCCTGGTGGCCGTTGGTGTAGAGCATGTTTTCTTGCGCGTCAGTCATGGGAACCCATCTAGGTCACCTAAGAAGTTAAGACACGTGATTTTAAATTTGGAGGGTGTGTGGAGCCTTCAAGGAGTGGGGGGCAAAAAGTCCAGGCTTCAACCCCTCTGACCGACTTTCTTCTGTGGGAGACGCCGCGGGCTTCGTGATGAGTGCCTTCCACCTGGAGAGAGGAGTGCCACCAGAGAGGAGGAGCTCATCCTGGCCACCGCGTCAGCGCGCCAGCCACCTGCGCTGCGCCAGCCTCTCACACAGCCTCCGCAGACCTGGCCAGCGGGACCACCTGCTGCCAGGAGGGCCTCGTGGTCCCTGGGTTTGGGACTCTTTCCCGTGGCCCGCACTTCAGTCGGCAGTGGGCAGCTGGTGCCCGGGAAGGCCAGTCTTCAAGGCTATCGTGGCTGTTGACTTTGGCCAGGAGCTGCAAGGGGAGAGGAAGAAAAGAAACAAACAGTGGCCTAGAATTGAAATCTGGGCTCGTATTCATGGCTGGGGAGAAGAGGAGCTGTAAATGATGGTATGGGCGCGTAGATTTTGCCTTCACATAGGTGGGAATGGGTGAGGCTTATTTGGCAGGTGGGAAGAACAATACTCACCCAGGAATTGCTTCTTTGTCATGCAATTTGGGAATTTTTTTTGTTTTAATAATAATGTCAATATTAGTAATAATGTCAATGCTTACTGGGTAGGCCCTCCATCTAGGTGACATTACTAATAGGCAACACTTTGTCAAAACCTACTCTGTGCATGTGCTGGGGGAATTGTTCTACGGTTATTCCGTTGATCCGACTACCTGGCACATATCTGCACTTAGCACAAAGTCCCAGACCCCTGAGTGTTTAAGTCAGCTATTTTGTGATCGTAAACAAAGGACCGGACAAGAACGACATAAAGGAGGAAAAGTTTATTTTGGCTCATGGTTTTGGAGGTGAAGCCCGTAGCTGGCCAACTCCGTCGCTCTGGGCCCAAGGCTAGGAGGACATGATGGCGGAAGGGCATGGGGGAGGAAAGAAGCTCAGGACACCGCAACGAGGAAACAGAGAGCTCTGCTCACCAAGGACAAAATATAAACCTAAAGGTGTGCACACCTGGAGTGACCTACTCCCCCCACCACACCCTACCCACCTCATTACCACCCAATTAGTTCAGATCAGTGGATTAATCCAACGCTCTCATGAGCTAATCAGTTCACCTCTGAACCTTCTTGCCTTGCTTTTGGGGGACAGCTCAGATCTGAACCATGACACTCAACAGGACCTGCACGCTTTGGTCCCAGGCCACCTGGCCGCCACTCTGAGCCCCGGAATGTACCCCTGCTCCTGTTCCAGGTGCGCCAGCCTCCTTATGGTCCTAGAGCAAACCAAACCCTTCCTTCTCTAAGGCTCTTGGACCCGTGGGTCCTCTTGCAAAGCGGTCTTCTCGGAGGCTAGCTTCTTATCTACATCCAGAATTCCACACGAAATGCTGCCTCTTCCCCAAAGCTTTCCCAGACCACCCAGGCACCCAGACCACCCTCTTTTATGATCTGCACAGACTTATCCCAACCCAGAGCATTGGCTTGTTATGTTTCTATTGAATACGTTCCTCCCTGGGACAGGAGCTTCTGAGGGCTGTGCTTGGTTGGACTCGTCCATTCCTTCTGCATTTTGGAGAGTCTCTGGCTTGATTGTAAAGGAGGATGGGCTGGACTTAGCCTGGCAGGCATGGGATATGCAAGGATGCAGGTGATCAGGGCCGCAGGAGGGAAGACTTTTCAGAAAACTAATTGAGACTAGCAAAATAGTGAAATGGGACATGGTTGGTGCCTCTGTCCCTCAGCTCTTCTTGTAAGGAAACTTACCCAATAGTGATGGTGCTCAGCAGATAGCCCAAGTCACATTTGGCCTAGAAGGCATTTTGAGGTTCTTGGCTTTAAAAGTTCTCTCCCAGCTTTTGGTCCCAAGGAGCCCGTTCCTCAGAGCCTGGTCCCTGCCTTGGGGTGGGTCTCCTCTGCGCTGCTCAGTGGTCGTAGTTCCTAGCACGGAGTAATGCTCTGTGCTGGCGAGAAGGGAGAATGGAAGGAAGTAAGGGAGACAGGAAAGAAGAGAGGGAGGAAGGAGGGAAGGAAGAAGGAAGGGAGAAAAGGAGAGAAGGAGGGAGTGAGGAAGGCAACTGGAAGGAAGGAAGGAAGACAATATGCCCAGGCGATTCTCAGGGTTTTGCTAAAAACCCCAAAAAAACACATTAACTCAGTTTGGAGCAACTTTTTTCTCTTTACCCTTACTCTTGATTTTTCTGCAGAAAATAATTCATTTTTAAGTATATAGTAATACATGCCATTTATAGTAAAAGTTCAAAGCTTGAGGCAAATCAAAAAGAAAATTAAATCATTCTTAAATCCATAATCTCACTGTTCTGATGACTGTCGCTGTTTGGTTGTTTTTGTATATTTCAGAGTGTTTTTCTATTTAGATGAGATACACATAAACACACACAGCATCCATATAGGATGTTACTCATTCTATTTTGTGATATATATTTTCATCTATCATTATACTTTGGGTACCTCCCCATGTTGATGAATATATATTCAAAGTAATCTTTTGTTAAAACTACACAAGGCAGTGTTTTTTAAATTGCAGGATCAGACCCATAGGCAGGTCAGAAAATGAATTAAACGGACCAAATATTTAAAAATAAATGCAACAAAAGACTAGCATTATGTAGAATCAAAAACAGACTATTATATTAGTATAGATAAGAATTTTTAAAAAGAGTCTATGTAGTTAAGCATCTATGTGTATACCAGAATGTGATATAATATGTATTTATTATATGAATCAAAAAGTTTTAAAATTTCTGATATGCTCTCAATATGATTTACCGGAACTGATTTAACCCATCAAATTTATACATGTGTGCTGTCTGTTTGTTGCTGAATTCTGCATGTTTTTGTAATTATTTCCTTAATGGAATTAGAGTGGGTCATAGGGTATGCCCATTTTCAATGTGTTTTCCAAAAAAAATGAGTCAATGTATATTCTGTTAGGTAGGAAAATGTCTATTTACCTGTACTCTGAATACCACCAGTTTTTATTACCACCGGGTTTTGTTATCATTTAATATCATCGACCTGGTAGTTTTAATATAATATCAGATTACTTAGAATAGTAACTAACATGCTTCATGGCTATAGTAATATAGTTAATAATATAGTAACAGTAACTATCTATGCTCCAGGCTCTTTGTGAAGTGCTTCATCAGCTCATTATCTCCCTTGACGCTTACATTCACTTTCTGAAAGATGTGCTCCTGTTATTTCACTTGCAGATGAAGAAGCTGAGGCTTAACAAAAGATCTGAATTCTGGTAAATTGAGATTTGCATTCATGCCTGACTGTCAAGGGCATGTGTATTAGCTTTCCACTACTGTAACAAATACCTGAGATAGTCAACTTATAAAGACAAAAGGTTGATTTTGACTCATGTTTCAGAGTTTTCTGTCCATGACTTATTGGCCTTGCTGCTTTGGGGCCTATAGTGAGGCAGTGCACCGTGGCAGTAGCACATGGAGGAGCAGAACTGCTCATCTCGCAGCTGGGATGTGAAAGAGACAAAGAGGAAGAGACCAGGATCCCACAATCCCCTTGGACAGTAAGCTCTTGGTGACCTAAAACCTCCCATTAGGCTTCATCCCCAATAGCACCACACTGGGGACCAAGCCTTGTTAACACAAATAACTTTGGGGACCTTCAGTATCTCAAGCACAGCACCATACATGCCTTTTACCGTTGTTCTCAATGGACCCTCCGTGTTATGATTTATAACATAGCAGATATCTATTATCTGTTTACCAAACAGTGCTAATTTGAAGTATTTTCAAATACATTTGAGTGATTCTTCAAAGTCCTTACACTGATTCCCTTGGGATTTATGGTGCAGAGTTTGGCCCCAGGATTGGAAAAAAAAAAAAAAAAAAAAAAAACTTCTTTAATTGGGTTATGCACTCACCAGGGATGTTCTTGGGGGAGTATATAAAACCACAGGATAAACAAGCAATATCTTCTTGAAGCCTTAATTTATGCCCAAATTTTGAAGGGAAATGTTATTTTCATATTAAAACAACCACTGATATACTACAGAGTACAAAAAAGTTCAAACACCAAACTTCAAATAGATTTTATCTTGCTGCAGGCAGTTGTATCAATCAGTATGGGCTAGGTTATGCTGTGGTAACAAACAATCCCCAAATCTCAGTGGTTTGAAGCAACAAACTTTATTTCTTCATGAGACAACAAGTCTATTGCCTGTCATCTGGGGGCTCTGCTACACTTCATCTATACTGCAGGAGCCAGGTCACTGGAGCAGTCTTGCAGGTAAGAAGGGAATTGTGTACTGCAAGGTCTCAAACCAGAAACTACTGCTTAGCCCAGAAGTGACACATGTGATTTCCATACTCTTTGGCCAGGACTAGTCGCATCGCTTTACCCAACCTTCCTTTAGAGGCAGGAAATACAATCCCACCAAATGCATGAAATGTAAAGAGCCAGATGTATTTGGGGAATGTGCTGACAACTGCCAAGTTGTTTGGGGGCTTCGTCTCTTACTCTTGGTATTTTGATCATATTATTCAATGACATATGAAAAAACAACATTAAGACTTCTCGGGCTGGAGTTGTGGCTCAGGGGTAGAGCGCTCACCTAGCACGTGTGTGGCCCTGGGTTCGATCCTCAGCACCACGTAAAAATAAATAAATAAAATAAAGCTATTGTGTCCAACTACACCTAAAAAATAAATATTAAAAAAGGCTTCTCTATATGTCATTTTTACAAAAACAGGGTAGAAGATTGTTTCTCTCTTACGTCATAGAATTGTAAAGATAGGAGACTTTGTAAATTTATGATTGTAAAGATAGTAGACTCCAGGGCCTTCCTACCCTCTGACCTCCCTGCCTAAATCTACTTCATGGTTCAGGATGCCTGATCAAGATTTTGCTATTATGTTTCTATTCCAGCTAGCGGGGGGAAATTTTTATTTTAAAAAATTTTAAGAGCTTTATTGAGATGTAGTCCACATATCATGCAATTCTTTTATTTAAAATATATAATGCAAAGCATTTTCATACATTCTCAGGCCTGCCTGAGCCACCATCACCATGGTCAGTTTTAAGACATACTTGCCACATCAGAATCACCTCCCATATGCTTTAGCTATTGCTTCCCACACCCCAGCCCTCTCCCGTTCTAGGTAACCACCAATCTGCTTTCTGTTTCTATAGATTTCCCTATTCTGAACATTTTATATGAACCAAATCATATTTGGCTGTTTTGGTGAGCTTTTTCCCCATTGTGACCAAAAGACCTGACAAGAACAACTAGAGGAGGAACAGTTTATTTGGGGGTCCACAGTTTCAGAGGTCTGAGTCTATAGATGGTCGACGCCATCTGAGATGATGCAGAACATCGTGGAGGAAGAGTGTGGTGGAGGAAAGCAGGTCAGGACATGGCCACTAAGATGCAGAGAGAGCTCTGCTCAATGAGAACAAAATATCAACCCCCAAAGCACCCCCCAGGGACCCACCTCCTCCAGCCACACCCTGCCTGCCTACAGTTAATCCCTACCAGGGGATTAATGCACTGTTTAGGTCAAGGCTCTCATAACCCCATCATTTCACCTCTACGCTTTCTTGCATTGCCTCACACTTGAGCTTTTGGGGGACACCCCACAGCTAAACTGCAACAGCGGACTTCCATAACTGGCTTCTTTTACTTAGCATAGTGTTTTCAAATTTCATGCACTGTAACACACCTCAGTACTTCATTTCCTTTTATGGTTGGATAATATTCCGTGATATGCACGCACCACATTTTATTTGCCCATTTATCAGTGGAGAGGTATTTGGATTATTTCCATCTGTTAGTAATTATGAGCCATATGTTTAGTTATTATTCTGTACACATTTATGTACAAGTTTCTTGGTGGACATCTCTTTCGAATTCACTTGTGTGTACCTTGGAGCTGAACTGCTGGGTCACATGGTAAGTACTCCATGTTCAACCATCTGAGGGACCACCAGACTGTTTTCCACTCCCACAAAGGGTGTGAGGGCTCCAAGATCCCACCTTCCCACCCCACTGGCCTGTGTGACTTTGGCTACAGCGCTCCTAGTGGTTATGGAGTAGTAACGCGTTGTGATTTCGATTTTAATTTCCTTGATGATTAATGATATCCAGCACCTTTTTGTGTCTTATTAGCCATTTATATGTCTTCTTTGAAGAACTATCTATTCATCTCCTTTTGCCCATTCTTTAATTAGGTTATTTGTCTTTGCAAGACTATGTTACATATTCCATGCTGCAAGTGTCTTCTCATATAATTTGCAAAAGTTTCCTTCTATTCTGTGGGTTGTCTTTTCATTTTCTTGACAATGTCCTTTCTAGCAAAGTTTTTAATTTTTAAGTTCAATTTTTTTCTATTTTCTTTTTTATTCAGTCCTGGTGTCATAGCTAAGAACCTTTTGTCAAGTCTAGCGTCATGAAAGTTTAAGAATTTTATAGTTTTTAGCACTTACAGTAAGGTCTTTGATTTGTTTAGAGTTAATTTTTGTAAATGCTGCAAAATGAGGGTCTAGTTTCATTATTTTATATGTGGCTATTTGGTTTTCCCATTTTTTGAAAAGACTATTCTTTCCTCATTGGTCTTGTCACTGGTGTTAAAAATCAGCAATATTAGAGGATACAAGATCAATATGCAAAAAATAATTGTATTGATTAATTGCATTCATTAATGTGAAAATTGCTCACTTTCAATGAGCAATTCAAAACTGAAACTGAGAAAACAATTCCATTTATAATATCATTAACAAGAAGAAAATACATAAGGATAAATTTATCCAAATAAGTGCAAAGCTTACAAAAACTACAAACATTTTTTAAAGAAATTACATAAAATCTAAAGGGGCAAGATATTTCATGCATTTCATGGGTTTGAAGACTTAACATGTTACAATGTCTATATTCCCCAAATTGATCTACAGAGTTAGTGTAACCCCTGTCAGAATCTCAGCTGGCTTCTTTGTATTAGTTAATGAAGTTATTTTAAAATTCCTATGAAATTGGAGGGATCTCCACCAGCCACAACATAGCCACAACAATCTTAAAAAAACAAACAACAACAACAATAAAAACCCAAACAATACAATTAATTAATTCCATTAATTGCATTCATTAATGTGAAAATTGCTCTTTCAATGAGCAATTCAAAACTGAAACTGAGAAAACAATTCTATGTATAATATCATTAACAAGAAGAAAATACTTTTTTTATTTTTTTGATACTGGGGATTGAACTCAGGGGCACTTGACCACTGGGCCACATCCCCAGCCCTTTTTTGTATTTTATTAGAGACGGGGTCTCACTGAGTTGTTTAGTGCCTCGCCATTGCTGAGGCTGGCTTTGAACTCGCGATCCTCCTGCCTCAGCCTCCCAAGTGCTGGGATTACAGGCATGTGCTACCGCACCCGGCAAGAAAATACTTAAGAATAAATTAAGGAGGACTACTTATACTTCTAGGATTAAAACTTAACTACAAAGTAATGGTAATCAAGACTATGTGGTAAAGTATGTGTTACTGGCCCAAGGAGAATCAGATTGATCATGGAATAGAATTAAAAATTCCAAAATGGGTTCATTTACTGTTTACACTTAAAATTCAAGAAATAAATTGTATTAGCTTTGCATTACTGTAACAAAATACCTGAGGTAGCTAAGTTTATAAAGAGAAAGAGTTTGTTCATTCATAGTTTTAGAGGTTCAAGGGCATGGTGCCTCCATCAGCTCAGTTCTGGTGAGAACCTCTTGTGGAATGGTCAATGGCAATGGTGGAAATGTACTTAGGAGCAAGTGGTCACATCTCAAGCCAGGAGCGGAGAAGAGGAGGGTGGGCAGGGCCAGCCTCGCTCCTTTTATTACAAGGCCCTGGTGAGGACTCAGGGGACTACGTGAGCACCACCTATGCCCCAGGACCTACGTGCCTCACCATAGGCCCTACTTCTGGAAGGTTCCGTCGCCTTCCGATGCTGCCACCCCAGGGACCGAGCCTTGTATCACAATGAACTCTTGGGGGACACCCAGACCATGAATGAAACGGTCCTTGGAAGGCACAGTACCCTCACGTCTGCCGACATCACAGAAGTCACGTGGTCCATCAACTCCACAGGGCATTTGAGCAGAGAGCGGGCCCCCACGCAGGGCATGGATACCATCATTCTCACCCGGTGTCTCGTGTAGTTTTCTGGCTTTAGCTTTTAGGACATTTTGAGGGATTGGGTTTTCCAAGGTAAATTGGATTCACAGATTATTTTCATCTTTTTTTAATTGGACAAGTGGGTGAAGATGATGCCCCCAGACAGGCCACAATTAAAGGTACTAGTGGTAATGCCCGTAGAAGTGAAGAAGGACATGGTGGCTGTGACTTCCTGTCTTCACACAGGCCTTGTCCAGCCCCCTAGGAGGTAAGGCAATGGTTTCTAAAAGAAATCTGAAGAAAGTTGGTCAATTGAAATGATCAAATAGCTAATTTGAAAGGCGCATTTCTATTCCTATCATTAATACCAACCTTTCCTTCAGGGCATATTGTGCCATGAGGTATTAACTAATTGAAGTCTGAGGCCCTCTCAATTAGAATAATATTTAAAATACCACTCATTTCATCTTCATCTCATTGTTTTAATATAATATATGTTTTCTGTATGCATGGCTTATAACATGCAGGTATCCATTCATTTACTCAACAAAGCATTCACCTAAAGACCCTGAGGATATAGTGATCATCTTAATCCACTCAGGTTACTATAACAAAATACCTTAGACTTGATAATTTATAAACAACAGAAAGTTACTGTCCACAGTTGTGGAGGATGTCAAGTCCAAGATCAAAACACCAGCAGACTTAATACCTTCTATCTGTCCTCACCTCACGGAAGAGGCGAAAGAGCTTCTCAAGCCTCTTTTATAAGAGCACAAATTCTGTTCACAAGGGTGGAGCCCTCATGACCCAGCTACTTTGCAAAGGTCGCACCACCTCTATCACATGTCATATTAGGTCCCCCGTAGGAATTCGTGGGGCTGCTGACATCACAGCAGTAATAAACCACGCCACCTTGATGCACGCAGGGAGCTGAAATTCTAATGGGAAGAAGCTGATGAAACCTAAAGAAAGAGTGTGCAGATTATAATGTGCAGTGCATCTTTGGGTGCCTAGCCATGGGTGTGTGTGGACATGTGTATGCAATTTTTTTCTCTTTGTGGTGAATGACTACAAGGAATTGAGAACCACAAGTCTAGACACTTAAACACACTCCTTTGTCACGGACGGCACTTTGAAGGAAAGATTCGGGAGGTGCTCACCTCAAACCTCACCCAACAACAATGACAGCCTCATGTGCCTTCTGTTCATTCTCCTTTGTGCTATTTAGAAAAAAATCAAGTTCTAAGAACCAGTATTTGGTGTATTCATTTTGGTGTATTCATTATCTATTGTTGTGTAACAAATGACTAAAAAACTTAGCAGAATCAAATAACACATTTGTTTTCTGTTTCTGTGGGTTGAACACCACACATTTATTTTCTCACTGCTTCTGTGGGTCAGAAAAACCGGCACAGCTCGGCTGGGTCTGTTACCTGAAGGTCTCTTACAAGGCTGCAGTCAAGAGGGGCTGTGGTCTCATCTGAGCGCCTGACTGGGGAGGGATCCACTTGCAAGCCCACGTGACTGTTGGCAAAATTCAGTTCCAGGGAGAGGACTGCATCTTAATCTGCTTCCTGTGGCTATAACCGAATACTTGAGACCAGCTAATTTGTAGAGAAAAGCTATTCATTGGGTTCACGGCTATGGAGGCTGGGGACTCCGAGAGTATATGGCGCAGCATCTGTTCAGCTTCTGGCGAGAGATTTCTGGCTGCATTTTTGCTTGACTTTGCTGAGCGTCACATTGTGAGACTAGCTTTGGTCTCTCTGCCTCTTCTTATAAGGCACTAATGCCATCACGGGGCCACCCTCATGAGCTCACCTAATCCGGATTACCTCCCAAAGGCCCTTACTGTCAGTAGCATGGAGTTTGGGTATTAGATTTCTACACAGGACTTTGGGGGGCAGGCTGAAACCACAGCAGGCTGTTAGGCTGGGGATCTGCTAGCCAGGGACACCTTCAGTGTTCCTGTCACCTGGGTGTCTCTGACACGACAGCTTCATCAACACATGCACAAGCCCAGAAGACGAGAGAGAGCTGACTAGCAGACTGAAGTCACCATCTTATGCGACCCAGTTGCAGAAGTGACACCCATCACCTTTGCTGCGTTCTCTTCCTTAGAGACAGATTTCCTCCCACACTCCAAGGTGTGGGTGGGGTGGGGTGGCGACCAGCTGGAGGTGGGCATCCCTGCAAGCCCCCCGGGGGTGCTGCTGCTAGATCACGTCTGGGTGGTGACCCACATCCCTGTCTGGCTCTCGGGCCTGGTGTCCACAGGCCCCAGTACTCTGGGAATAAGCTGAGTCCTTCAGAAGAAGAGGCTGAGGGGGGCCTGGGGGTGCTTCCCTGCTCCTAACCTCCTGCCCTTGCCCCTCCTGGGCCCTTTATGCTCTTCCTCTGACTGCTCTGGCTCCCTGCTGCTGCCCCTGCTGCCTCTTCAGCTCGGAATTCCGTCTCTCCCACTTACATCCTTTCTGAAGTAAGAGACATAGCTCGGTTCAAGCAAGACCAGGCCTTTCATTGGCTGATAAAGTGGGAAAGCCCAGGAGGGGGTGGACTTCAGGTAGGGAAGGATCAGGGGCTTGAACAGGCACCGTGGGCCTGGTCTTTCTCCACCATTCACCCCACTCTCCTCTTGGAGTCTTTTCCACAGCGTCCACAGGGGCAGGGGAATGATTTGTATGGTTCTGGAACTAAACCAAGCAAGTCCACCTCCAACTTTAAAAAAAAAAAAAAAAGTGGCTGTTTGTCCCTGGATCCCGGCTCTTGGCTCTGATTGGATTGTTTGTCCAGCCTCCAGTCGATCACAGTGACTGGGTGACCTGAAGGGAGTCAAGGTGTGGCAGGTTCCCCAAAGGAAATCCACGCAGGGCACTGATACCAGAAGCAGCAGAAATGGGTGCTGGGTCGTGCGGAACCCCCAGGCGGCCCAGGTCTATTTCCCCAAGAGACTGCGAGCCCCCCGGGCAGAATCAGCCTTTGTGCCCAGTCCTTTTGGTGTTCCCAGCACCTGACTCAGGGTCCAGCACGTAGTAGGTCCTCAGTCCAGGTTTATGAAACAAACAGATGAGTGAAAAGCGGAATGGAATATAGCAAAAGTCAGGAAAATGTCTTCCGTAAAGGGCTAGAAAATAAATGCATTTTGGTTTCTGGGGTCTGCCTTTTGCAGCAGAAAACAGACCATGCAAACCGGTCCGCGCGGCTGTGTTCTAATAAAACTTTATGCACGCGACACGGGAAGCCCCTGGCCCGGGAGCTGGCTTTGCAGACTCCTGCGAGAGCCAGTGCTGAGGTCCCGGGGCTGAAAAATAACCCGGGCGGGGGTCGCGCCCCGCCTCCAGTGTCACACCCCGCCGAGCCCACTTTGTGTGCGGCCCATTGTTGTGCCGGAAACGTGTGAAAAGGTAACGTTTAATTTAGGTCGTGCGTCTGGAGCAGGCGGGAGCCTTCATCACGCTGTATTTAAATTTCTGCGTTCCAGCCCAGCGCCTCTAAAATTGTTAACCTGCGTCGCCTGGGCGGCTTTCTTAAGCCTGCCCCGCGGCAGCCGCGCTCCCGGGCGAGCGCCTGGCCTGTCCCCGAGGGCGGTGGCTCTGCCACGCGGGATCCCGCCGCCTCCATCCGCTCGCTCGCGGGAAGCCGGAGACTGCCCCAGCCCCCGGCCCCTTTGTGACGGCGCCTGGCGGCAGCAATTGTGCTTGTAATCGACTGCCTCTAAGCAGGTGAGCATTTATCTCAGTCAGTTACCCCTTATAATTACTGTATTGAACCTAGTTGTCTATAAAATGAATGGTTTGTTCAGACACTTTACCCAAAGAGTTCATTAGGGGTTAAACAAAATGCAATCCCATTTGCAAAGAGTATAATAAATTGTTTCATCTGTGAATTTAGCTGTTCTCCCTAATGCAGACATGGGTGTTACAGAGGCTTTCCCTTGATAGGGTTATGGGTTAATGAAATGCCTTTTCTGTTGCTTATTTTCCTCTCTTCTGTGCTGAGTGATAAGTAGCTAACCAACGAAGCTTGTAATTACAATCTTACAGAAACCGGGCCGATCTGTATATAAATCTCACCATCCAATTACAAGATGTAATAATTTTGCACTCAAGCTGGTAATGAGGTCTAATACTCGTGCATGCGATAATCCCCTCTGGATGCTGGCTTGATCAGATGTTGGCTTTGTAATTAGACGAGCAGAAAATCATTATTTCATGTTCAGGAAAAAATTAGGTTGGTGGGAAGTTAATTTTCTCACCGCTCTCTGAAGCGTAGACAAGAATTTAATGATTTAATCATGATTGTTAGCTCTTTTGCAATCAATTTGTAATGATTGTGTAGCAACTCTCTTCAAGGGAAACTGCTTTCGAGAGTAGTTTGCAAACAGCCGTCCAGGGGGGCTGGCCTTTGAGGGGACACGTGACTCCAAGCCCATTAAAGCTGTCTTCATCCGGACTTGGAAAGCAACGCCTTCCCTTCCGGCCTGTGGAGACGCCCCGCCCCTGCAGGGTCTGGGGAGATGGAGGCCGTGGGGCCTTAGACTTCCCAGGGACTGCTGCTCCACGCTCAGGGAAGGCGGATGGACTCCTTAGCTGCTCAAGCCACAGGAATAATTTCGTTGGTATCTTTTTAAAAAATATTTATTTATTTGCTTTAGTTGTACACAATGCGTTGATTTTTACGGGATCGAACCCGGCCGCGCACGTGCTAGCTAGGCGGGCGCTCCTCCGCTGAGCCACAACCCCAGCCCTTGCTGGCATCTCGCAGTGTGGCTAACAGCACAGTCTTTCAGTTTCTTTTAGCTGTATGATTCTAGCTTGGACACAGCGACCTGGTTAGCGGGACAGCCAGCCTCAGCAGAGGTCTGCACTTCTCCCCCGAGAGGGCCTGACCCTCAGTTCCTTGTTCAGTCCAAAGGCTCCTCCTGGGGGAGGGAGGAGAGCGGTGCTGGGGAGTGATACCGGCCAAATTCGATTTATATGTTGTGCGCATGTGCGATTTTGTAGCAGCGAATCCCACCACTACGTACAGGGCCCATTGGAAATGTGGAAAAAACAACAACAAAGGCTCCTCCTGTCTCAGCCTGCCCTGGTTCCTTGAGGCTCCGAGGTCCCAAAGAAGCTTCCATGCATGAACCATTTGGGGAGGCCAGTAGCTGCAGATTTGGGGTCCAGCCTCTGGCCAGGCCTGCTCGGATCTCACGTGGGTAGGGGAAGGGGAACAAGATCCTGACTGACAGCAGCCTCCACGCACCCCCCCCCCCCCCCCCCGGCCCCCGGGGCCTCCAGCCTGCTCACCACTTACCCGGTGAAGGCTCCTCTGAGTCCCCCATTGCCAGGTCCAACCAGTTCAGAGACTTCACCTTCCCCCCCTCCCCCCCCCAAAAAAAAAAAGATCAGGAGAACCTTTAACTTCAGGCGACTTCTGTTTGCAGCCCTGCTAACGCTCTTCAGGCTGAGAAGGAGAAAGCCTGACCCCCTGCTTGAAAGGAAAGATGGAGGAAGAACAGACTCTAATTAATATTTCAATAAATTATCCCCCCGTATTGACTTGGGCTTCCTCCCGTGCGTTCACCCAATGATTTGTTTTCTCAATCCCCCAAACGCATTTCCCCTCCCGATACTGGATAGTGTGATTATCACTTGGAGGGGTCTGCTTGTTCATTGAAGTCAATTCTCGATTTTATTAAGCTCTAGCCAGATGCTTCAGGCTGAGCAGAGGATTTCCTGTCTGTGCTGGGAGGCGGGTGGGGAGGAGGAGATGACAAACAGTGTTAACATTTATCACTACATTTTATTGAATTTCATCGACTCCATCAACGGTAAAATGCATCATTATTTTATGTACCGAGAAAGCGAGAAGTCATTGCCAAATAAAGTATGTACAATGCTTCTTGAATCATTTAGAATTTTTATTTCATACTTAATGAGTATGCTCTTTTATACTTAGGTAAACAGAGGATTTTTGTCACAAATCACTCTCCTGCACACATAAAAAGGAAAACGTAAGTGAAATAAATTGGCAAAGGTAGTCCTGGATCTTCTTCATCTTCAGAGACCAACTTTCTGAACTTGAGAGTCATTGATGGCTGTGTTTCCTTTAAAGGCTGCGGCACTGTTATCTTCGAGATTTTCTTCCAGGAGCGGTGACACCCTCGCACAAACTCCTGTCCGTACTTGCAGGCTGCACCGATGACGTCATAATTGTTCCTGGCCAATGCTGATGCCAAGGTCAGTGATGGTCAAATATCTTTAAAAAGCATTCATCTCAAAATTGATGAAATGTGATTAGTGTCCAGTCTTGGACACCAAGGACAGTTTGTCAGCCAGGGCAGGTGGGTGGAGGTGGAGGGGCTTTGAGGTAGGTGTGGCGAGGGAGAAAGAGCAAAGTCAGGCCAAGGGCTGCAGGTCCCTCTGTTGCCCAGGTGAGTGAGACCCACTGTGCGCTAGGTAGGCAGGGCTGAACTCTGAGCTCTGAGTTCTGGAAGTTTAGATGGGGAAGATCCCTGGCCAGTTTCACAACACGGAAAACCCAGGAGGAAATGAGAGCACAGAGGCTGGCAGGTCCCTAGAGTCCCCAGACAGCAAGTAAAGCAAGAGGTGCCAAAGGCCTGTGGGGCAAGAGAGGGTACCGGGTACCATCAGAGTGATAGGCAAAGGTCTCCACTCTAGGCAAGTGGGATTCCTGGCTACACCCTGCTCATTCCCACTCCAGGCCTCCACCCATGCCCTGTGTCCTACTTGGGTGCCCTTGCATATCACCTCTCTCTCTTCAAATACCCTGGTGCCTAATGCCACTATTAGGGAGGAATGTGGCTGGAGGCATTGCTGTATATTAAAATAAAGATTTCTTGAGGGACTTTTCAACTTGCTTGCAGCTGTCCCTCCACTCTCAGCTGCCCTGCACTTGATTTTTACTTCCATGCTTTTGTGAGTTCCGTCCTGCCACAGGGACTTTGCACATGCTTGTCCTACCACCAGATGTCTGTTTTCTTTCCTCCTCGTCCTTCAGGTTTGGGCTGAAGCATCATCTCTTCAGGGGAGGTTTTCCAGTACCCTAAGTAGATCACCCCTTCCACTTAGGGGTCTCCCTGCATCATGACTCTCTCCTGCACAACACTTGTTACAATTTTGATATCTTTGTATGGTTGCCTCACAGATATCTGCATCTTCCTCGGTAGTGCTGGCTCCTGCAGCAGAAGGGCTGTATCTGCTTTGCTTCCCAGACCTGGTAGGACGTTTGCACGTGGTCAAGAGCTCCCTCTCACCCTGTAGTCTGAGTATAGCAGAAAGCAACACCGGTCCCTGCTGAGGGTGCAGTTGCCCCCCCCCCCCACCCCAGCAGCTGAGGTGACAGTGAACCTTATGTACAAGACACACAAGGGACCACAGGGCACCCAGTGAGCCCTTTGGAAACTGTGCTGAATGGCACTGGCTGGAATCGTCCCTCCTCGTTCTCCCAGCCACCAGGTACTCAGGTACTTTGTCCCTGGAAAACTGTCCCCATCTTTCAACCCCTTGCCTCAAGGCCCCATGACCATGGTCTGTCTGGGTGCATCTCCTGGTGACTCCAGGGTCACTCCTCTGCACTCTGCAGCCATACTGAGAACCCCCAAAAGAGCGGGGGGGACCCTTTTATGCAGCCATTAGGGGCCATTCTAGGGCCAGGCACTGTGAGGTACACAAGCCATCCTTGGGGCCGTGAGCCGGCTCATCAGCTCTGTCCGAGTCTTCCTCTTGACTTCAGTTTTCTCTCCAAACGTTGATTTAGTTTTTCTTCTTTTATTTTCTTGATACTGGGCATTGAACTCAGGGGCACTCGACCACTGGGCCACATCCCCAGCCCTAGTTTGTATTTGATTTAGAGACAGGGTCTCACTGAGTTGCTAAGTGCCTCACCGTTGCTGAGGCTGGCTTTGAACTCACGATCCTCCTGCCTCAGCCTCCCCAGCTGCTGGGATTACAGGCGTGCACCGTGGCGCCTGGCAGTTTCTCTTCATTTAAAAAAGAAGTTCAAAATCTGTCATGACGTAGAAGTGCCATCTTCACCATTGTAAGTTGGATGGTTCAGCAGCGGTAAATACATTCACTGTGCTGTGCCACGGCCATCGCCTTTCTTGCATAGACGTCTGTCCTCATTAAATACTAACTCCCCATTCTGTCCTCAGCCTCAGCCCCTGGGGCCCGCCATGCTGCTTTCTGTCCACAAGTTTGACTTTTCATCCCTTCCTCACAGAAGCGGCACCGGACAGTACCTGTCTTTTCGTGACCAGCTTACCTCCCTTACACAACGTCTGTGAGGTCCATCCCCCTGGGAGCCTGTGCTAGAATCCCTGTCCTTGTTGGGACTCACCATGTTCCCTGGTGTGCACACCTAGTTCTGTTCAGCCGTCGATGGGACTTGGGTTGCTGCCACCTTTGCTCTGCTGTGAAGAATGTCACTCTGCACTTGGGTGTACAAACTACTCTCCGAGGCCCTGCTGTTCTTCCTCATCTCCCAGGAGTGGAATTGCTGGGTCATCTGGCGACGCTGTCTCATTTCTTTGAGGACTGGCCGCCATATTGATTTGGAAATGGTATCCAAGTCCCTGTGTTCCCACTGCCTGGCTGTGCCGGTCCCTTCTCTGGTGAGCCTCACCCGCGACCTAGGAATGATGTCCCCGGGGGCTACTTCACAGGACCATTGCCAGGGCTGATTTATTTGATGTGGGCGGGGGACTAGCGTGCTGCCTGACAGGCCTTCTTGTCCTTATTTTGAATCATCCTTATTTGCTACACAAGAAAGAATAAGAGCACCCACTTCTCTCATGCCACAGGGCACAAACGGGACCCTCTTGGGCATCAGAGCTGGCTCCCTCTCGGGCCCGCTGCCCCGTCTAGTCCTGTCTAGTCTGGGGAGAGATGTCCCAGATATCACCCAGAGTCTCTCTGGGTAATGAGGATGCAGGTTCTTTCTTCACTTGTCCCCCCTCATTGTACGAGCTTTGAAGAATGAACATAATTATTTTATCACCATTGTCAAATGCTATCACAGGAGTGATGCTGTTTCGTATCACCACAGGCTTCTAGTTTACAGGAATAAAGTCACTTTTCTCTCCTCTTCGCCCTTAAAACCTATTAAGCCCATTACAAATAAGTTAGTGTAGGAATAAACTTGAATCTTGACGCCCTTGCCGCCGCATCTTCCTCGTATATGGGACAGGGCACAGTGGGGACAGGGGACACATCCCTCCTCGAACTCCAGGTGGGGCCTCTTTTCTTGAAAAATAAGCCCCCCCCCCCCCCGCGAGGCTTCTGTCTTGGTTAGTGAGATCGGGAATGGGGGTGGTGTCTGGGAGCAGCGGGGGCCAGGCTGGGAGGCCTGTTTGACTCCAGGGAACAGAACGGGGACAACATGGGGAAAAGGTGGGGTTTTGTCTGGGATCCAACCTCTCCCCACGTGGAAGGAGATGTGAGGTGAAGGGGGAGCAAGCAGGGACCCTGAGCTCCCTGCAGAGGGCCTGGGACAGAGGGACAAGGGCTTCTCCAGCGAGGACAGCTGAGGGCCCCGCGCTGTGTGCGCACACAGCAGACTTAGTGAGTAGCTGAGACCCCGGCTCTAAATGAGGCGTGGGCCTCTCTGCGCACCTGCTGACCCTGCCCACGCCCCCTCACCCTCCCAGCCCGAAACTTGCTGCATCTGAGGAGGAAGAGGCAGACGGGGTCATCGCGGGTCTGCACTCACACTGGGTGGTGGCGGGGGTGCGGATCAAGGTGGAAAGAAACAGGAGCAAAAGCCCCCCCCCACCCCATGAGCACCCACCGCGAGAAGGCCCACCAGGGTAACCAGGAAGAGCTGCACCGGTGGTCATCTGTTCATTCCAGAAAAGAGGGACAACACCGTCGTGCAAAACAAACCAACAAGTGAAAACTCAGAGAGCCGATGGAAACCGAGTCAGCCAAGCCCAGGAGATGAATGACGAGAAAGGGGAGTCCTCAGAGTCCAGTGTTACAAGAAAAGCAGCCGAAACCAAAGAGGGCAAACAGGAATGCGGCCGGGAGATTGGAGACACCATAAAAAGGAGGTGGACGAGATGGCAACATGCGACGATACACATGGGAGAAGGCGATGGAGATGGAAGACAAGGAGGCCTCACACACATCCGTGGTGGGGCTTGCAGAAAGCAATGGAAATAAATGCTCCAAAGGAGTTGAGAAAAACATTTGTGAAAGAAAGATGTGAACTCTGTGTTGAATGAGCTTCAGGAAAAATTATATAGGTTTAAGGACTATCTTGCCGAGGTTCTCTAAGAAAAGGAAAAAGAGCTGGCTCAGTGGCACACGCCTGTAATCCCTGCAGGGGGGCGGGAGGCTGAGGCAGGAGGATCGCTTGTTCAAAGGCAGCCTCAGCAACTTAGCGAGGCCCTAAGCAACTCAGTGAGACCCTGTCTCTAAATAAAATTTTAAAAAGGGCTGGGGATGTGGCTCAGTGGTTCAATCCCCAGTACCACCCCCACCCCCCAGAAAAGGAAAAGGATCATATGGTCATGTGGTATTTTGGATGTTGGGGGGAATAAAGTCAAGCACAATGGGAAAAAATTATTTTTATTTATCTAGAATAATTTTCAGCTCATAAGACAATGGAACAATATTTATGATAAGAAAAAATAAGACCTAAAATTTTCTAACCAGTCACAATGTCCTTCCTGAGCAAAGATAGCACTTATCATCCAGGGCAGAATAATTTAAGATGTGGCGGACCAAAGGATCCCACCTGGAAAAAAGATGAAATGAAGGAAACAGGTAATGAAGTCCAACCAACCTACAGATGAACCCAGGAGAAGAAGTGGGAAGCCGGGCGCGGTGGTGCACGCCTGTAATGCATGCCTCCCAGCACTTGGGAGGCTGAGGCAGGAGGATCGCGAGTTCAAAGCCAGCCTCAGCAATGGTGAGGCACTTAGCAACTCAGTGAGACCCTGTCTCTGATAAAATTCAAAAAAGGGCTGAAGATGTGGCCCAGTGGCCGAGGGCCCCTGAGTTCAATCCCTGGTACCAAAAAAAAAAAAAAAAAAAAAGGAGTGGGAGTGGGAGGTTGGAGTAAGAGAGGGGTGAATGTCTTCACCCCCTTTTAATAGACAACTAAAAAACCACATGGATCACGGTACAGAAGACAATGTCCGTGCTGTTAACTTGAAGCACAAAATTCATAGCAAGAGCTGGAAACGCGGCCCTGGGGTGGCCGGGGGCAGGGCCCGCGGTCTGAATGGACTGAGCAACGGGAGCTCCTATCGCACAGTTCTGCCATCTGGCCATCTGAGATCATGGTGCTGGTGGGGTCGGGTCCTTCCGAGGGCCGTGGGGGCTTGCTGGGAGACCTCGGTGTCCCCCACTCTGACTGCTCCACTTGGCATCGGGCCTCTGCATGCCTTGCTCTGTCTCCAAACACCCCCTTTCACGGCCCTGGTGACCTCATGTTAACTTGATCATCTCCGTAAAGGCCCTAGGGTCACAGCCTGAGGACAGAGCTTCAGTGTGAATTTGTTTTTATGGGGGGGTGTTATGACTCAGCCCTTGACGAGTGGGGGAGGACAGGGAGGTGGCCAGCACCAGCACTTCCAGGCACTGGGAGACGGGATGTCCGGCTGCTCAGGAATGAGAAGACTCCGACCTTGCAGGAGCCCTGTTTGGGGAGATAGCTAAGATTGCGGCTGACTACGGGCCATAGACATTTTTGGGCATTTCTGCCTTCTGTAGTCTCACGGGACTTGGCCTGGGATCTCACGGGACTTGGCCCAAGTTCTCGAGAGATTTGAGCTGTGACTCAGCAGATCGAGCTAGCGCCATTCCTGCTCGGCCGCATGGGATGAGACCTGAGAGAAAACGGACAGGGTTATCGCTATTGTATAGATATATTGTAGTTTCTTGTAAGAGTAGGTGTCTTGGTTTCTTGTGAGAGTGTGTATGTGGTGTTAGAAATTACAAGAGACAGAGGGATAAAGATTAAAGAATTTTTTTGTCTCCATCCTGTCTCCAGACTCCTTCCTGCGGCGCTGCCGTTCCAGGCTGCAATCCCTTTCCGGCGACAACAGTTGGTGGCCCGTACGGGGAATTCAGCACGGCAGGTAAGAACTGAGAAACCTCGCAGGAGTCTCTAGTCAGAGCGGTTAAAATGGGTTCGAAAATAGCTAAGACCCAAGGCTCTTGATGAATTCTTTGATATGGATGAGTCTGTCGTTAGTGAGGAGGATTTAGAAAACAGTGAAGGTGATCATGAAAGCGTAGATTCCGCTGAGTCAACTAAGACCAGTAAGGAGAGTATTAGAAGCGTCCCCAAAAATGACAAAGATCCGAGCTGCTAAAGCTATTCAAGATTTATTAGAGATACTTCAAGGATACATGGTCTCAATTGAACCTGGGACTCAGGATGTTACTGAGTCAGTTAGGACCAATGAGAGTAGTAGTAGTGAGGAGGAATTAACTAAAGGTGATTTTGAGAAAATGAACAAAAGGAAATTAAGGAAGACCAAGATAAAGGATCGTCAAGTGGAGGAACTTGTGTCCTCTACTCCCCCATGGGTGAAATCGATTACAGAAAATATGAAGGGTATCACAAGACGTTTGCATACCCTAGAAATAGAAATAAAAAGTCTTTCTGAGCGCTTATGCACTCTCGAGGGTAACTCACAGATACATTGGGAACTGCCAGTATTTGAATATGAAAATGAACAGAGGGGCCACCAGCCAGTAGATTTCCAAACAATAAAAAATCTCAAAGAGGAAGTAATGACTTATGGACCCCAAGCTCCTTTCACGTTGAGTATACTGGAGTCCCTTTACACCTTTAGCTTAACCCCTACAGACTGGAAACGTCTATGTAAAGCAACATTAAGTGGGGAACAATACTTGGTTTGGCGATCGCAATTTCAAGAACATTGTATAGAAACAGCTAAAAGAAACGCAGATGCAGGATTTGGAGACCATAATATAGAAATGCTCACAGGAGAAGGGCAATTCGCAGACGTACAGGATCAAAAATATTATACCCCAGGAGTATATGCTCAGATAAACGCAGCTGCCTTAAAGGCATGGAAAACTGTACAAGGACCTGGGGATCTACAAGGTAGCTTGTCCAAAGAAATTCAAGGACCTAATGAACCATATGCTGAATTTGCTGATCGACTTTTGAGAACTGCAGGTAGAGTTTTTGGAGACATTGATCAAGTTATGCCATTAGTTGTTCAATTAGTGTACGAAAATGCTAATAAGTATTGCCAGGAAGCCATCAGGCCTTGGAAAAATAAAAAGGATCTTTCTGTTGCCGCCTGAAGCGCTTGGAGCAACGGAGCCGCGGGAAGAAGTTCAGAGGCAAACTGGAGACGAACAGCTTTTTATTCTGATAACTTTTCTCTCTGGTTCTAACAACGACTAACACACACGCCACACACACCACCAAAATGGCGCTGACCGGATCAGCAATTTCGGCCAAGTCACTCGAGATCCCGGGACAAGTCCCGTGAGACTACGGAAGGCGACAATGCCCAAATATCCACGGCTCATAATCAACCGCAATTCAAGCCATCTCCCCAAACAGGGCTCCTGCATCTTTCCATGTATATACAACTATGTAAAGATATAAATGATGCCTTTGTCACAGGGAATGTGATTGCAGCAGCTGTGAGAGATGCTGCCCCTCAAAATTTTACAAGGGCTCAACATAGACATTATAATCAATCAGGATATTCTAGGCAAAATCCCAAAAGAGAAATAAGACCAAATTCATACCGTGCTCCAGGTTGCTTCCCCAGGTGTAAGAAAGGAAATCATTGGGCCAATAAATGCTATTCAAAATTTGACATCCATGGAAATCCTTTGTTCAGGAATTCAAAAAATGGGGCAAGGGGCCCAATGCCCCGGGGCCCACAAATGTACGAGGCATTGGAGGAGGAGTATCCTCAAGCATCCACTCAGATGCTTCCCCGACACAATCCCTACTACCCATCCACTCCCTCGCCAGAGGAACAGGAGGAAATGCAGGATTAGACCTCTGTTCCACCGCCCGAATAGTGTTAACACCTGAAATGGGGGTTCAACTGATTCCCACAGGAGTCAGGGGACCTCTTCCCTCAGGGACTGTAGGACTTATTATCAGGCAAAGTCCTGAAAGCTTATTAGGTTTGCAAGTGACCCCAGGTGTAATAAATTCAGACTACAAAAGGGAAATAAAAATAATGCTTAGCTCACCCCAAAGTATAAGTTCTATTAATCAGGGAGATAGAATTGCTCAGCTGCTCCTCCTTCCAAATTTACATAATTCATTTAAAATGAATATGCCTCTAAATAGGAACAATAGAGGATTTTGTTTCACTGATTCGAAACCCATGTTTGCTGGGTTCGGGACTATACAAGGAGGCCCATGTGTAAAATAAGAATCCAAGGAATAGAAATGGAGGATCTTATAGATACTGGAGCTGATTCTTCCATCATTAATTTACGTCAATGGCCCAAAAACTGGCCTCTGCAAAAAGCTTCAACCAGTTTAAGAGGCTTGGGATATAATAACCTCCCAGAAAAAAGTGCGGTAATTTTAAAATGGGAGGATGATGAAGGACATAAAGGCACGTTTCAGCCTTATGTTTTACCTAATCTACCGGTTACTTTATGGGGAAGAGATATTTTACAACAAATGGGAGTACACCTTGCAACCAAACCTGCAGGTGTTAAATGTAAAAATCTACAGGGTAATCTTAACCCTAAAAGAAATCATCAAAAAGTACAGGGTAAGCTTAACCCTAAAAGAAATCATTATCATATAGGAAAAAGACATTTTTCTTCGGGGCCACTGAGAAAATAATTTTGAAAATACCACGGCTTTCTGATAAGCCAGTGTGGGTCCCTCAGTGGCCCCTATCTAAAGAGAAATTACAAGCGGCCCACCTACTAGTTCCGGAGCAATTAGAAGCAGGACATATAGAACCTTCCACCTCTCCCTGGAATTCCCCCATATTTGTGAACAAGAAAAAATCAGGAAAATGGCGATTATTACATGATCTTAGACAAATTAATAAAACCATGCAAGTCATGGGCCCTACTCAACCTGGACTTCCGAATCCTATAGCTATTCCAAAAAATTTCCATGTTATTAGTCTTGATATAAAGGATTGCTTCTTTTCTATTCCCCTACATCCTCTGGATGCCCCCAGGTTTGCTTTTTCAGTTCCTTCTATTAACAATAATGGCCCTGATCAGAGATATCAATGGAAGGTTTTGCCTCAGGGAATGGCTAATAGCCCCACCATATGCCAAATATATGTGGACAAGGCTATCCAACCCATTAAAAAATAAATATCCAAACCTCATGTGTCTACATTACATGGATGATATTTTACTGGCCCACCCTAATCAAAAAATCTTATTTAATATATTCAGTGACGTGGTAGAAAATTTAAAAAAATATGGATTATATATAGCAGAAGAAAAAGTTCAAACCAGATCTCCCATATTATATTTAGGATTTAAAATCATGGATACTTTTGTTAGACCCCCCAAAATTTTAATAAATAAAGAACATTTAACCACCCTCAATGATTTCCAAAAACTACTGGGAGACATTAATTGGCTTCGCCCTACACTAAACCTCACTACTGGCCAATTAAAACCTTTATTTGATATCCTTCGAGGGGACCCTGATCCATCCTCACCGCGAACATTGACTCCTGATGCTAGGAAAGCTTTAAAGGTAGTAGAAAAAGCCATTGAAGGAGCTCATTGTGACAGATTTGATTTAACTCAACCGCTGATATTGATTATTATTTCTTCACAATATACACCTACAGGAGTATTTTGGCAACAAGGGCCTTTATTATGGATACATTTGCCCGTCTCTCCTAAAAGCATAATTGAGTCTTATACCTCCATGGTGGCTAAACTTATTCTTCAAGGACTTAAAACTTCTACTAAAATGTTTGGCATTCACCTGCTACTATTATTACTCCCTATTCATTGTCACAGATTGAATATTTATGCTTCAACGATAATGACTGGGCTATAGCTAGATGCTCTACCTCTGCAAATTTTGATAATCACCTTCCTAAGTCTCCTATATTATCTTTTTGTATTAATCATCCTATTATATTTCCACAGGTAATAAAAAATCAACAGATTCCTAAGGCATTTAATGTATTTACAGATGGGTCCTCAAATGGTACTGCTACAGTAGTTACTACAAAAGAAAATATGACTTACATAACTGCACACAAATCAGCTCAACTAGTGGAATTGGAAGCTGTGGTAAGAGCTCTGGAAAATTTTGGAGACCAGCCCATAAACATTTTTTCAGATAGCCACTATATTGTACAAGCTGTCCCAAAATTAGAGTTATCAGGACCAATAGCACCTCATACTCCAGCCTTTAAATTGTTTTATCAAATACAAAAACTTTTGTGGGCTAGAAAAGAACCTCTATTCGTAGGCCATATTAGAGCACATACTAATTTGCCTGGGCCCCTCCATGAAGGTAATCAAAAGGCTGATGAACTTACAAAAACAATATTTATACTTTCAGCGCTACAACAAGCTACTTTATTTCATTCCCAGTTTCACGTCAACAGCACCACCTTGCAACGTACGGTTTAAAATCACAAAGGAGCAAGCCAGAACAATTGTAAAAGATTGTAAATCTTGTATGACACATTTGCCCAATCCTCATTTTGGTGTTAACCCTAGAGGATTAATGCCCAATCATTTGTGGCAGATGGATGTTACTCATGAGCCAAGTTTTGGAAAATTGCGATTTATTCATGTAACCATAGATACATGCTCAGGCATGATTTTTGCTTCCTTACATTCCGGAGAAAAAGTTAAAGATGTCACATCTCATTGTTTACAAGCTTTTGCTGCATTGGGCATCCCCAAAATGCTTAAAACAGATAATGGCCCCACATATACGTCCTCATCTTTCAAACAGTTTTGCGAAAAATTCAACATATCCCATAAAACAGGCATCCCATACAATCCTCAGGGTCAGGGCATTATTGAAAGAGCAAACCGCACACTAAAAGTTATGTTGTTAAAACAGAAAGAAGGAAACTGGAAAAATCCTAAGGACAGATTGGCAGTTGCCCTGTTTACCTTAAATTTTTTAACTTTAGACTCTGATGGTTATTCTGCTGGAGACAGACATTGGAACCCACATCAACAACATAAACCTTTGGTTTACTGAAGGATGTTCTTTCAGGTACATGGAAGGGTCCAGATCCAGTATTAATTTGGGGGAGAGGATCTGTTTGTGTTTTTCCAAAGCATGAATCCTCTCCAATATGGATACCATCTAGATTAATAAAGCAGGTACCAAATCAAAAGGATCAAGATGAAGTTGTTGAGGAATCAAGATTAATAAAAAAGGTACAAAATCAAGAGGACCATGATGAAGATATGGAATGATTCCCTTAAAAGAGTCCTTCAAAATATGTCACAACTTAAGTGTCATTCCTCCCGGCTGGGACGAAGAGATCTCTCTTTAATGTGCACACAATTGTATTTTTTTTTCTTTTTATATATGTGTTTATGTCTGTGTATTTGTCTTAATTTCATGTTAATGTGAAGTCACAAATATATGTTTGTATGTGCGTCTGTCCAGTGTGACATCAAAAATAACAAAGCGCTTGTGAATATATATATAGATCCAAATAACTCTAATTCATTTAAGTTTAAGAGTATTCAAACTGGGTAAATAATTTAATAAGTGAAGGTACCTTCAATTTTGTTTTATAGGTGTCCCAGGGACTTCTCTTTAGCGAAAAATATGACTAGGGCTGTATAACCTGATATTTTGGTGTTTTGACATAAGGTTGCTTATTTGTTATTAACTTCATTTGTTTAATAAATGATTAATTTCAATTATTTCGACAGGTAAAGGACTGCTGTGTATGCAGAAACTCGAGAGTTCCAGCTAACAAATTATTTCTCCAAAGTGCTTTTAGTTTTTCTTTAATCTATCTTTAATGCAGTAAATACCCTCAGTCTTTCTTTATTTTGTTCTAAATATGATATTTTGCCAGCTTATGTTTGTGGGAGCTCAGGCTGCAATGTGTGTGAGCAGAAATCAACTTTAATTTTCTAATCTAATAATTCTATTTTTTAGTTTGACAACTCGCCTCTTGACTCAGTGCTGGAATAGCACTGTCTTTCCTTTAATAATTGATGCTTGAGTCTCTAGGTAGCGGGCCCTGAAGATTTGCCAGTAGCATTGTCTAGACATAAAAAAAGACGGCTGCTGCTACAGCTGCAGGGATCGCGGTCGCTGCAAGCATCCCTGCTGCTCAAGCGTCAAACAACCTCACCAGCAGTGTGGCCTCTGCTCTGCATGCATGGGGCCTCCTAGATCTACATGTTATAACAAGTGGACATTTTGATCTTTCATTGTTTGGGACTTCATGGGACAATGCCTTGCGGGTATTTGTCTAGAGAACTCACTGTGTTACTTGATGGAACTTAGGGCAGCTGATTTGTTTAAAGAATTTGATATGCTATGCAATTTGGCTCGTCACCAAAAGGCTTGTCGCCTTAAAGTCGCAGCATTCCCCACAATTGGACGGCTGTTAGTCATCTTACACAGTCGATCCTAAAGGGCTCCATTGGATAGCTGGTTAGCCAATGACAGGTAAGATCCCCAGAGAGGGACAACCTAAGACAAGCACAGTCGCACGGGATAGTCTCATATGGCTAACATATCAACCTAAGACAGGAGTCAAGGGCACAGCCTTGATTATCCGATGACGGGTAAGAATGTTGGTTGCACATAGACATCCTAGAGCATCCCCTCTTTTAAAACAAAAGGGGGGAAATGCAGGAGCCCTGTTTGGGGAGATAGCTAAGATTGCGGTTGACTACGGGCCATAGACATTTCTGGGCATTTCTGCCTTCCGTAGTCTCACGGGACTTGGCCTGGGATCTCACGGGACTTGGTCCCAGGACTTGGCCCAGGATCGAGAGATTTGAGCCGTGACTCAGCAGATCGAGCTATCGCCATTCCTGCTCAGGCGCATGGGAAGAGACCTGAGAGAGAACGGACAGGGTTATCGCTATTGTATAGATATATTGTAGTTTCTTGTACGAGTAGGTGTCTTGGTTTCTTGTGAGAGTGTGTATATGGTGTTAGAAATTACAAGAGACAGAGACAGAAAGATTAAAGAATTTTTTCGTCTCCATCCTGTCTCCGGACTCCTTCCCGCGGCGCTGCCATTCCAGGCTGCAATCCCTTTCCGGCGACAACACGACCTGGCGTCTGGCGGTGTCCGGAAACTTCCCATCGCCCTGACTTGGAGTCGGGCGGGTGCCACTGGCGCCCTTTGGCGGGGACCAGGGAGGCTGTGAAGGTCTCACCAGGCACAGGTCCCCTCCCCCCACTCACAAAGGACCACCCAGTCCGGAGTCTCTGGAGAGCGCGTTGGAAGCCTCCTTCCCCAGTGGGACAGCGAGGCTGTGGGCAGGGCGGGCAGGAGGCCACGCGCTGCCCTGACGCTGCCCAGGAGTCCTTTCCACGCCATCTTTCCCAGGAATATCTGTTTTAAAAGTGCCCTGCCAAGATGGGGGCGCAGCTTATCCCGATGGGATCCCTTTGGGCGCTGTGTGGAGCAAGTAGGGGTCCCGCGGGCAGCCCAGCTCAGGCGTGGCCACTCTGCGCCTCCTGGCGTCGGAGTGACCAGCCCCGAGGCTCTGTCTTCCTGCGTCTTGTCCCCTGTTCCAGCAGCTCCTGAGGTCCCCCGCCCGCTTGCCTCATCCTTGAGAGCTTCTTGGCTCCAAGTCCCCTCCCCAAGAGCCGCCCCCACTCGGGGCCTTGGAAGATGTCCCTGCCCCTGGTCTGGAAGCTGGGCGGGGGTCAGGCGCCGGCTGGGACCACTCTGCTCCGCCGGGTTCTGTGCCTATTCCAGGCCTCGCGGGAGCCATCAGGTGCGTCTTGATAATCACAGCGAGGGTTGCTCGGGCCACTCGGAGGCTGGTACCTGCGCCAGCCTCCCTGGGCGCCGCCGCCGTCTCTGGGACAGTGATTCGTGCCCCTGCGCTGAGGGGCCGTTCCCACTTACCTGCACACTATGTCACTCCACCTACCCTCCAGTCGCAAGTGGTGTGAAATTCGCAGCTGTAACAACTATTCAGGAGAGGATGAGCGAGAGGGAAGAGCTGTGAGAGAGAAGGAGGGGATCAAACCTTTGAGTTCGGAATCCAAAAGCTCAGATAATGAATAGATAATGCTCTTGGAAGATCTCAATCAGCAGCAGCAGCAGGGACGCCGCAGAGGCTTGCCGGGCTGCTGGAATGCCACCTCCTTCACTCTTGCTCCTTCTCTGCTCTTCAGTTGTTTTTATTTTTGTTTTTGTTTTTGTTTTTGTTTCTGTTTGGTGTGGTTCCTGGGATTGAACCCAGGGCCTCGCACATGCCATCCCTGATTTTGAATCTGGGTTCTCCGAGAACGTGGCTGACTTAAATATCATTCTTGAGTTAAGAGAAATACTGACACTGCTGGGTTGGCTTTGACCTTCATGATCGGAGAGGCCCGGCCCTGCTTTCCCCATCTCCCCTGTCCCCAGAGCAGGAACAAGAGAACAAAAAAGGGCCACAGGTAGCCCCACCCCCCCCCCCTTATGAAGAGTGGAAGGACTCTCAAGGACACTGAGGCCCACTCAGGAAGGTAAGTCCTCTTTTTCTACGTCTTAAAGCTTATACAAACCAGGACTTGAAAGTGAGTCTTCCAAAACCCTATGTGGCTTGGCTAATGCTACCCCACATTTTGGGGAGTAGTTTAAAACTCCACCCCAGCTATGACATGGCTTGGCTGGCCAGTGGATGTAGCCCTATGCTTGTGTGTGTGTGTGTGTGTGTGTGTGTGTGTGTGTGTACAGTGTATAGGCTGCTTTTTGGTGGCCAGTTGGGAATCTTGTGCAGTACACATCTTGCAGAACTATACATGACAGTTTGCTGTGACGAACCAGGAAAAGTCTTCTTCCCATGTGTGGATTTGAGAGAGGCGGGTGGTAGCCAACTCTAGAAAGCTGGGGTTGTATCTAGGAAGGTGACAGCATGTACCAAAGCCAAGAGGCGAAGCGGGATGGGAGGTTACAGAATGCTGGGGCTCAGCCACAGCGGGGGTCTGCACCCAGGCTGCAGTGGGAGGAACTGACCCAGGAGAAGGTCAGGGGCTGGGGATGGGCATGCAGAGTGTGCCAGCCCTCAGCACCTGCGTTGGTTGGCCAGCCACTAGGAGGGGACTCAGCCGGCTAGGGCAGGGCAGGAAGCATGGACACCTGGAGCCGTGGCCACTGCCCTCGTGCGTGGTAGGATTTGGCAGTGACTGGGGTGCGCCCGTGGCTCAGATCATGCCTTGAACCCTGTTCTGTGGCTGTGGTGGATTAGGTCTTTAATTAGCAAGTGTTCCCTTCCCAAACTTACTGGGCAAGTAGAACTCTGGGCTCAGCCATGTGACCTTTGATCCATGGGATGCCAGCCATTGCGAAGCCAGTGGATGCTTGACCTGGGCCTGCCTGCTGGGCTGCTTGCCCTGTTCCTGCCCTGGGGACGTCCCTAGGGGGAGGGGGTGGCTTGAATGGGCTCCCAGGAGTCCGTGGAGTTTGCAGGTGGGTCTTTGGGAGGTGATTAGGAATAGATGAGGTCATGAGGGTGGGACCCCCTGAGGGCATTAGTGGCTTTATAAGAAGAGGACAAGAGACTGAGCTAGCCCGCTGGCTCTGTGACACCTGTGCCGTGTTGTGATACACCAAGGAGCCCCTCCCCAGGCACCAGCGTGTGCCCTGGGACTTCCTAGCTTGCAGCTCTGTGAGCAAAACCCTTCTACTGTTTATAAGTACCTGAGGTCGGCTATTTTGTTATTGCACCTGAAAGCAGACTAGCGACTTCCCTCTGTCACAGCATCTGTGCCACGAAGGACATCTGAAGCCTGCAAATGTGGGCCTCTGCTCTTGAGCTGGCCCTGCAGGGGTCGATCTCCAGGTCCAGGTCTGACGGCTCATCCTGAGCAACCTGTTGAAGTGATTCTGACTTCAGTGTCTCCTCACAGAGTCGGGGGCCAGTGGGACCCAGCCACACGGGGTTCCTGAGGGTCGGTGGCAGTAACCAGCTGAGCCTTTCCACTTGACCACTAGTTCCTGAGACTCCTGAGACTAAGCAATGAGCGAGTGTCGCTGCTCTGGAATCACTTGGGGACCAGGGGAGCTGGGCGGACCTTCTTCCAGCCAGACGGAGTCTGCTGTGACTGGGTCCACGGGTGGTGGTGGGGGGCTCCAGGCCCCCAGGCCCACCTGGGCGGTTGGGGAGGGGTGGGTGGTCCCAGACAGCAACTCCACCTGCTTGTGACTGAAGGGAAGCTGATTCTCCCCATCCGGGGCCTCCTCCCTATTACCTATTCATCAAAAATCGCCGGGCGTTTGTGCATTTTTCATTACAAGAGTCAACATTTGCCAGTTAATAAAGCCAGGGCCTGCTTCCCTCTTCTCAGAAATAGAATATGTAACGACACGGCCCCTTTGATGTCTCCCAGCCAATACAATATGTATCTGAACGGGGTTGAAGGAGGCCTGTTAGGCCAGGCGGGGCCAGGGCGGGGCGCGGGCGGAGGGCGCGCAGCGTTTCTGGAAGAGGCGCAGCCTGGTGAGGGTTTGGGCTTTCAGGAGAGCCCCCACACTCCGTGGCCTTCTCCCCATCCCAGCCCCCCGGCGGGGGGACCTCACAGGAGCCAGGATGGCAACTCGCGAGACCCCTCACCCTCTGGAGTCATCCCACCTATGACCGTGACATCCACAGGGGGACAGGTTGACCTGGGGACCCGAGGGCAGTACGGAGGCCCAGTTCGTGGACCAAGGCCGGGGTGCAGTGTCGTGGGAGGAGGAGGGCCCGTGGAGGGAGCTACACCCCTTCCTTGCGGATCATTTGTCTCCTGGGGCAGGACCTTGACCGTGCGTGTGCCTGGTGGTATACCGCGTGGCATCTGCCAGGTCAGGACTGGTTTTGTCACCCAGAGCAGCCGCCTGCCCTGAACATGTGCCCTGTGTAAGGCACCCAGGGGGATGAGCTGTGGGACTCCCCTCCTTGTCCCCAGGGTGCTGACAGTCTAGCTGCAGGGAGGAGCCACGTGACACACGAGTACCCCAGGTTCCATTCAAAGCCCTGACTGTCGGTGGCCGGCCACAGGTGGCGGGCAGGAAGGCCACTGGGGTTCCCCTCGTCCCCGTGAGCCCAGGGTGGCCACACGCCATCGTCAGAGAGCACTCTGACCCCTGAACCCTCCCACGTGAGCTTCTCGGGCAGCTCACACCCAGCCCACGCCCACCTGCGGAGGGACGGGAAGAGCCACGCAGGCCGCGCCTCGCTCCTGCCTGCTCCCGACCGCTGCTGCCAGCCCTCGTCCTCCTTGGGCAGAACCTTGAGTGGCTCGCGGCAAGGCCTGGGGAGAGTGTGCCAGCTCTTCCAGTCCCTGGCCGTGGCCTTGGGCAAGCCACACCCGTCTGTGCCTCGGTGTCGTCTTTGTGAGTGGACGTGACAACGGCGCCTGTCTCGCAGCTGCTGGGGTCCTGAGTGTGTGTTCGCATGTGGCCAGCCCTCGGTACCTGTGGCCCTGCACCTGTCCCCTGTCCCCTGTCCTTCCAGTGCATCCCACAGTTGGGGACTGGGAACGGAAATGTAGCCAGAGTCCCCGGGGCCCTGGGGGGCTGTGACATCTCCGGGTGAGGCCTGACCGGGCTGGCGCGGCCTGAGGGGGCAGGGGGCAGGCCGGCGTCCGGCTGCCCCGGGGTCTCTGCTCCGCCCGAGGTCGCCGCCGCAGCATCCAGCTGGGCTGTTTGCTGACAGGCTGCAGCCGGCGCCCACCCTCTGGGCGATCCGATCCCCACGAGGACACGAGGACACGGAGACTCTTGAGGGGCAAGGACGGAGCCGCAGGGCTCAGCGAGGCTGGCGGCCGTGGGAGGGGCCGGTGCCGTCACCTGGAGGCCCAGGAGGCCCCACCTGGGAGGCGGAGCTCCCGTGACCCACCGGGGCGGCACCGCAGCCACAGGTCCCTCAGGCGCCACGTGGGCCCAGGGCTCCCCTGCAGCGTCAGCTCGGGTGGTGAGGTGGGGCGGCGGCCAGGCCTTCCTGGGAGCTACGGCAAGGCACGAGCGCCCTGTGCCATGCCTGGCCCCAGGTCCAGCCTCTCCCCGTGGGGACCTCCCTGTGAGGGGGAGAAAGACGTGCGTGGACACAGCCACGCGTCCGCGGACGGCCTCCCGTCTCGGCTCCCTCACCCACAGCCCATGCCTTCCTGCTCAGAGGACTCCGGGCTTGGGAAATCAACTCTGCACTCACCTCAGGAGGAAGGAAATTAGAGCCTAGAACCAAGCGTCCTTAGATGGGCCGGAAAACCCGGCCAGGAGCTGATGGGAAGGAGGCAGCTGTGCGATCCTCTGCAGGATGGGCCAGCTGGCGCAGACGGTAAGGGCAAAGGCCCTGTGGCAGCCACGAGCTTTGGGCATCGCAGGAACAGGAAGACTCATAATGGAGTTGGAGCAAGGTGAGCAGAGGACAGAGTGGTGCAGAAGGAGGCCCTGGGCAGGACCAGACCACCACAGGCCTGGTGGCCCAGCCCAGGAAAGCTTTCTAAGCTTTGCTCTCTAGGACAGAAGTCAGCGAGCTTTTCCTTGGGAAGGCCTAAAGTACAGGATTCAGACCTGGCGGGCCATGGGCGGTCTGCGGCAGTGACGTCATTGTTTATGCTGTTGTAATACAAAAATAGTCATGGGAAAATGCAAATGCAGGAGGCCATGTTCCAGTCGAACTTTATTTACAAGAACAGGGTGCAGACCTGCAGAATGTGGGCCTGATGGACCTCAAGCCGTGATTTGTTCACCGGGTTATAAGTAATAGGAGGTTATGGAGGGATTTTTATGATCTGGCCAGTGTGACCAGATGTGATCGTCATTGTTAAAGAACTCTCTGATTGCTGGGAGGATCGTGGATGGCAGTAGGTAAACAGAAATGCCTGTTTTTAAAAACCTGCTGTAGAACTCCTGGGAAGTGCTGTGGTCCTGGACTTGGAGGTTAGCAGAGACAAAAGACAGACTGGAGCTGCCCAGGTGGGTTCCTCCTGAGCTTTGTGGCTCTGAAGTATGATTATTAACACTGTCATCTGCACCTTTTTGCTTGTCACAGGGGCTGGCTAGCCTGGCAGCCACCAGACCCAGACATAAAGCTTTGCAGAAATTGCCTTCCTACTTCAGATCACTTAGAAAAGCCCCGGCTGCAATTATCAGCTTCATAGCTGTGCAGCATCCATAAAAAGAGGTAATTTTAATATTTGGTTCAACTTCAAAGCAGTAACTTAGAATTATATATACCCCATTAAAATATAATGTTTTTCCCCCAAACTAATCAAATGGCTAAATCAATTGTTGGTGGATTGCCAGTGGCCTGAGGATCAATGGGAATAGAAAATGTATTCTATATTTTCCTTGTTACATAGAGTTAGAGCACATATTTTATTAATGTTCATCCTTTAGAGACCAGATTTGTGTGTTCGCTAAAATAAACACTATAGTCTTTAGGGTTTGGTTGGATGGAGAACACAGAGGTATGAGGGTAAAGAATGGCTCACAAGGAGGCAGCGTCCCAGACCCCTCATGGGGAGATGGGAGGTACCCAGGGCTGGGAAACAGAGACCTGAGTCCTGCATCTACCACTCATGAATTGAATTACTTTGAAATACGTCCCTTTCTCTTAGTCTCTCCATTAGAGTCTGGATATGGTCAGAAAAGGCAAACAGGTTTTGTACTAATTTGGCTCACCTAGTAGGCACTGTATAGGGTTTTGCTTGGGGAAGGATTTTGAAACCATACCTGGCTTTAGAGGAAGGTGTCATAGTTAATACCATTTGTCCACTTGACTAGGCTAAGGGATGCCCACATAGCTGGGTGTATAAGTCTGTTTTGTGTTCCTATAGTAAAATTCCTGAGGCAAGCTAAATTTATAAAGATGAAAGATTTATTTAGCTCACAGTTCTAGAGAGGCAAAGTCCAAGGTTAGGCAGCTCCACTGGTTTCAGTCTCTGATGAAGGCCTCATGGCAGTGTTACATCATGGCAGGAGTATGTGAGGAAGAAAGAAGTGTAAAGATCATGAACTGGCGAACAGTGGTGTCAGTCTTGGTCTGAGAACCAGGAGTGTTGTTTTCCAAGGGCAGGAGAAGATAGAATGTGTCTTGAATCAGGAAGTCAGAGAGCTGGACTTGGGCTTTTATAACAGTCCTCTTGCCAGAGTTGATCCAGGCCCATTAGAAATGCCTTAATCCCTTTTGATGGCATGCCTCTAATTGACCTATGAGCCTCCTCTTAGGCCCCTCCTCTTAAAGGCTCCACACCAGCTCCCAATCCATCTCTCTGGTGATTAATTTCTTGACAATATGAACCTTTGGTGAGATAAGCATTATACAAACATACACTGGTAAGGTGTTATTTCTGGAAGAGATTTGTGTTTGAATCAGAAGACTGAGTAAAGAAAAAGCACTGTCTCTAAAGAGTGTGCTGCATCTTCCCATTGGCCAAAGTCCTGAATAAAACAAGACATGGAGGAAGGGCAAATTCTCTCCATCTTTTCCTGCCCTTGGACATGGACATGCCTGGTTCTCAGGCCCTTGTACTCAGACCAGGACTTAAACCATTGTTCCCCCAGTTCATGCTCTTTAAACTTTATCCTAATTATACCACTGGCTTTCCTTGTTCTCCAGCTTTCAGACTTCCTATTGTATGAGTCAATTCCAATCTCTGTTTCTCTGTCTCTGTCTCTCTCTCTCTCTGTTTCTCTCTCTCTCTCTCTCTCTCTCTCTCTCTCTCTGACACACACACACACACACACACACACACACACACACTCTGTTTGGTTCTCTGGAGGACCCTGCCTAATACAAAGCGGCATGCTGTGATCAATTAGTAATGTCTGCCATGGACATGGTGAAGCAAGCTGGAGGTCAGCTGATTGTGATCCCTGGAGTACATGAAATCTAAAGTCCCTTCTCTTCTAACAGACTGAGTAAGGGTCTATTGGTCTCATCCAACAATCTCCTCTATGACTTGTAGGATCTTTGGCCTTCTGTGGATGTGTTTTTATCTGTCACTTTGGCCAGCATTGGGCTGACTGGGCCTCCCTGGGGAACAGAGAGTCCACACTCTGTGTCCAGTATGCCAAGTGCAAACGTCCAGGTGCATACTGTGCACCAGGCAGTGGAGAATCAAAGCTTTCCAGCCACGACTGCAGCCTTGTGTGAGTAGGGACTGTGGAGAGGGACACTTAATTTACAGAAGGACCATCAACTAACAAAACACCACCTGCAATTCCCTCAGTCTCCATCTATATTAGGGGGCAGCCAAACAAGAGGGAGCTCTCTTGAAGGAGCCCTAATTAGGAAGGGCTGTTGTAGCTAGCTGGAAGCCATAAGTTTCCACCTGATATGTATGTGACGCACCTGTAGGCACCCGCAAACCTGAAGGTATATAACCGGGTGAAAGCGGTCCGAGTTAGGAGAACGAATTCATTCGGTCCGTCGGGCAGTCACTCGGTCGGTCAGAATCAGAGCGGCCAGAACGTAGGCAGAGCGGTTACAGAAGAGAAACCAGATAGAAGAAGTAATGACTGGCCAGAGTTAGGCCGAGGCTCCAGAGGACTGGTCAGAGTAAGGCCGAGGCTCCCGAGGAAGACAGAAGACAGAAGACAGAAGAAGGAAGAAAGAAGAGATCTTTCTTTAAGCTCTACTCTAAGCTAAGAATCTTACTCTAAGCTAAGCTCTAATATTTCTCTATCTTTCTTTCTAAGACTCTAAGCTAAGAAGACAAGAAGAAATCTTTCTCTATCTTTCTTTCTAAGACTCTAAGCTCTCTCTAAGAAAGTAGAAGTAAAAGTAGTAAAAAGCTTAACTCTGCCTCCGAGAATTTTCCCGCGGCACCGTGGCTGGCCACAATAGGCAGCTTACACTCTCTGATCTCTCTCTTCCCCTGGTGAGTGTCACCTCCTCCTTGGCAGTTGCAAGCAGCAGTGACTTCTAGGCAACAAAGAAAGGGACAGGAAAGCTACTGGGAAGAGCCCAGCCTCCTCCACACAGTGTTGTGTCAGGATGCGCTATTGGAACTTTCTACATGGATTTGTGGACTGGGCTGTGCATTCACCCCGTAAGCAGAACTCTGATTGCATGATGAGGATTGAGGGTGCTGTGGGCCCCGAGCCCCAGTAATGACAGAATGGGAAAGAACTGAGCAGCATGAAGCCAGAAGACCTTCCTGGAGTTGGAAACCGCCCCAGTTCACGCCAGTGGCTTCCCTGAGAACTTGGAGGTTCATTAATAAACATCTGGTTAAACAGTCTCATACTCCAGGTGGGGAGCCCAAGGCCAGGGAGAGGCCACGGCCTGCTGAGACCCCACAGAGCTCACCTGTCCTGGCTCCCACCCTGGGGCTCTGTCCAGCTCCCCAAGTGGGCTGTGTAGACAGCCAGGGACGGGGTCCATCAGTTCGTCTGGGAAAGTGACCAGCATGTGAAAAATTACCACAAGAAGAAATCTAGACGTTCCACAAAGAAAATTACACCTCCTCACAGCCCCAGAGGTTCCCCATAAAGGATCCTGGCAAAATAGCCAAGAACACAAGGCATCTTGGGATTCCTCCACAGGCTACATTTAAATGT
Organism: Tamias sibiricus; assembly: GCA_025594165.1. NCBI lineage: Eukaryota > Metazoa > Chordata > Mammalia > Rodentia > Sciuridae > Tamias > Tamias sibiricus. Next base: position 30,498,176 of record CM046672.1, read on the forward strand.
TTTCACATGGGGAAAAGTTTTGTTTTATCCACTTGAAAAATAAGAACCATCAACTTAACAGGTTCAAAGGGAATACCTTCTTAGGAGGAGAAGAGCCACGTTTGCAGAGAAGCAGCCATTCTCTCACTCTCCTGTTCATTCATTTCTCAAGCTTTATTTTAGTTGTATTAAATGCTAAGCACTAAGGAGATAGCAGTACACAAGAAAGACCTAATCCTGGCCCTAGGATGATGATGATGATGATGATGGTGATGACGGAGATGATGGTGATGACGGAGATGATGGTGATGGTGATGGTGGTGGTGGTGGTGATGATGGTGATGGTGATCATGGTATGATGGTGATGGTAATAGTGATGGTATGATGGCGATGGTGGTCATGGTATGATGGTGATAGTGATGATGGTGGTGGTGGTGGTGATGGTGATGGTGGTCATGGTATGATGGTGATGGGGATGATGGCTGTGGTGATGGTGATGATGGTGAAGATGATGATGGTGATGATGGTGGTGGTGATGGAGATGATGGTAATGGAGATGGTGATGGCCGTGGTGATGGTGATGGTGGTCATGGTAAGATGGTGATGGGGATGGGGATGGCTGGTGATGGGGATGATGGCTGTGGTGATGGTGATGATGGTGAAGATGATGATGGTGATGATGGTGGTGGTGATGGAGATGATGGTAATGGAGATGGTGATGGCCGTGGTGATGGTGATGGTGGTCATGGTATGATGGTGATGGGGACAATGGCTGTGGTGATGGTGATGATGGAGATGATGATGATGGTAGTGGAAGTGATGGTGATGATGGTGAAGATGGTGATGGTGGTCATGGTGTGACGGCGCTGGGAATGGTGGTGATGGTGATGATGGCTGTGGTGATGAAGATGATGGTGGAGGTTGGTAGCGATGTTGGTTATAGCACTTAACCTTTTAGGGTGCACCAGGTCCATGCCATGTTCCTTCACTGATTATCTCATTGTACTCTCCTCACCAGGCCGTGAGGCAGGAGCTTCCTACAATAAGGAAGCGAGCACAGAGGTGTGAAGGGCTCTCCCGGGCAGGCACGTGGAGACCACTGGAGCCAGGGTTGGATTCCGGGAGCCTGGTCAGACGTTAAACCATTTGCCTCTAAAAATAAGCACATCCTCACGACTGACGCCGTCCGTGACCCGCAAGCGCTGTTTCAGGAGAGCACACAGGAAGGACCTCTCCAGGGGTGATCTTCGGGGAAAGCTGGAAAGTGATGTGTTAGTCGGCTTGCATCCCCGGGGAGTACCCGGCATAAACCACCCCAAGAGGAGACTCAGGGGTCAGCGTTTTCAGTCCAGGGTGGCGTGGCTCAGTTGCTTTGGGCCTGTGGCGGCACAGGCCACCATGGCAGGAGCAGGTGGCAGAGGAGGCAGCCAGAGAGAGAGGGGGAGGAAGCGGCGGGTCCCAATGCCCCCTTCAAGCGACAGCCTGGTGTGGGAGTCGAGTCACGGTTGCTCCTCGACACTGTCCTTGCTGCCCCACTCCTGAGCCTCCCCTAATGGACCCAACCCACTTGGTTAGACCCTGTGACGTCCCCCTGTGAGCTTCTTCTCTCACCTCGAGCTCTGCTCTGGCTGTCCCTTCCACGGGGCTGCCACATACCCCCCCCCCCCAGTGTTATCCTACTGACCTTTGTCTCTCCCAGGCTGACCTGTCTTCCCAGACCCAACCTGACTCCCCCGGCCTGGCCCTCCAGGAGTGTCAGCGCAGCTCACCAGAGACACACAGTGTCGGGAGGGTGGGTCACAGGGACAGAAGGAGCCCTGAGGCCGAGTCCAGGCTGCTTGGCAAACCTCTCTCAATGCCCGCTGTGTGGCCCCGGGAAAGTTGCTCGACCTCTCAGAGCTATGACTCCCGGCCATAAACGGGGGCCAACAGCACGGGCTTCACATGCCTTTGCTGGGACTTCTGATGTGCACTTGCCCTCTGCCGGTGGGCTGGCTCCTCAGGACCCCACCTGAGATGGGGGCTCGTAGGCACAGGGTCAGTGTGGTCAATAATAGCCCTTCCTGAGGAAGCTGCCTCTCTCCCAGCCAACTCGCTAAAATCAGAGGCTCCTCACCCTCATCCCGTACTAGCTTGGTCATCCCCTTCCCCAAAACATTGGCCATGGACTAGCTGGAAAAGACAGTGCCAATCAGATTCATCTAGGTGTTCTTGGGCCATGAGGGCTCTGCCCCCGTGAACAGGCTAATCCACTCTTGGATTAATGGGCCCAGGGGCTGTGAAGGATGTGGCTTGGTGATGAAAGTGACCTCTCTCTGGCACGCTTGCTCTGCTACCATTTGATGCCTTCTGCCAGGTTATGACACAAAACGTTGCCTTCCCAGATGCCGGTGACATGCTCTGGGGCTTCCCAGCCTCTGGAACTGTGGGCTAAATAAACCTCTATTCTTTACAAGTTAACAAGCCTCGGGTGTTTTGTTTTAGCAAGCAAACAAACAAAAAAAGACTACGATGGTTCGGTTGGGATCTGTACCTGCATTAAAGGAACTTGTGCCCCTCGCTGCTGCTGGGACTCTTCTGTTTCCTGCCCTCGCCTGCATGATTGCTACATAGCTGACACCATCTGGGATGGGGATTCCTAACTTCTAGGTATAAAGGAGTTAAATAGTTACTGTGCAAAGCAACAGTGTCATTAAAAGGTCAAATGCATTGAAAAATACCAAGTTAACCACCAGGGGCCTTCGTTTCTCAAGCTTTGTCAGAGCCCTTAACACACGTAAGGGTGGCATGAATCTCCAAGGGGCTGGCACAGCCTTTCTCCCACTCACTGGCCACAGACCCCTCACTTCTCATTGGCACAAGAGGAGCTAACAAGGAGAGCTTTTGCTGAGACCCAGCTCGGTGCTCACTCCGTTCTCTGTATGTATTCACTCATTTAACTCCCACAATTCTCAGATGTTAGCTCCATTTGACAAGTAAGGAAACTGAGTTTCAAGAACTCATCTAAACATACACACTGTGGGAGTCCCCTCAAAAGGTCCCTGTCCTGAACTTGAGCTTGTAACTCTGTTACCTCACATGGCCAGGGGGTACTTTAGGTCTGATTAAGCTAAAGGTCTTGAGAGTGGGGCCAAAATCATTGGCGAGGTCCTTGGGGGCGGGGGGGGGGGAGGGAGGCAGGATATCAGTGTTGGGGAAAGAAATGTGACAAAGTGACAACAGAAGCAGAGGTCCTGGTGATAGGAGGAAGGGGCCAGAAGCCAAGGAATGAAGGCCACTTCCATTCAGATTCTCCTAGGACCTTCAAAGGGAATGCAGCCCTTAGCTCCATAACTGTAAGATGACACATTTGTGTTGTGTTCAGCCATTAAGTTGTTTATAGCAGCAAAAGGAGACTAATACATACACCTAGGATCTGGAAGGTTGGACTGTGAACCTGTGCTCTGGCTTCAGGGTTCTAAGTCCAACCCTGGGATTATACCGCCACTATCAGTATTTCCTGAAGGAGGGCTCCTCTGAAGAACAGCAAGGGTACTTCATCCTAGGCACTCAGAAGAACCCGGGTGGGCATTGAGGATCTTGTGAGTGACCTTGAGTTTGACCTTGGTGCAGGTGAGGGTCTGGGGAAGTGTGGGCTGGAGGGCAGAGCAGAGTGGACATTCCAGGTGGGGGAGGCCACAGGAAGTGAGCGGGAAACCTGTGGAGCAGGGGGAGCAGCAGGGGTCCCCCAAAGGTGGGCGGAGAGTGTGTGTGGATGCTGTGGGCCCCACGAGCACCACGGGGGGGGGGGGGGAGAGTGGAAGCTGCAGGGCTGTCCCCGCACTCGGGGCCTCAGCCCCTCCAGGCAGGAGGGCTGCCCACTTTGCTGAGTCCCCCATCTCTATAAGTGGGACAGGGCCACACCCTCCCAAAGGCTGCTGAGGGAAAAGGAGATGGTCCAGCCTTGCTCCCAGATGGGACTGGGGGTGTCACCGGCAGGTGTGAGGCTGGCCCAGCCTGTGTGGCATCTCGTGCCGCAGGCTGGTGATGACCTCACCTCCTAGGTCAAGTTCAGCTCTGACTGAGTTCCCTGGATATTAGAGCACTGGATCTACGGGGAGCCAGACACCACCCCAGGGAAGATGCCAGAAAAGGGGCATAGTCCCAATCCTTTAGGTCTCACGATTCAGTCCTGATTTCCACCCAAGCAGGACAGTTGTCAGAATTTGTCTCTTGCCTAAACCATGAGAAAACCTGCTTGCAGGGTCCCTCCCAGGACATGCGTCATTCACTCATCCATCACATAGTCATTGGCCCCTACTATGTGGCAGGACCAGATACTGGGGGGACAGTGATGACCAATGTCACAGCATTCAGGGAGCTCATTTCTAGCCAAAGTGACATGAAGGTCAGCGCTGAGGGGCCTGGGTAAGACTTTTCAATACAAGTGATCCCAGCGGGGGGCGGGGAGCAGGGGCAGGCCTTTCACAGTCAACAGGTACACTGTGCTTGACCTGTTCAGTGGGGGGAGCCACTTGTACAGCTTGAAAGATTTTATATAAACACCTACGTTTTCAATTTCCCTTGAAAACCGATAAGTCTGCTGACGGTTGGCCAGGAGCCTGCCCAGGCCTCTTCACTCCCGAGCCTGAACTGTCAGAGTGGCTGTAGTCATGGTAGCAGCTGAAGGAGCTCCGAGGGTTTCCCACCAGCAGTTAATTGCCCCTGAACAGAATGGGCTTTTGGCCACGCACAACTGGCCAGAACTGGTCACGTGGCCTCACCCAATCACAGGGGGGCCAGGAAGTGTAATTCTACCATGCGTCCAGAAGGGGGCCATTTGGGAACAGCACCCACGCCCCCTCTGCTTGCCGGGTGGGTATCAGTATCTGAGCTTGGGGTCCTTGCTCTAGTTTGACCTACTCATTTTATAGTGGGGAAGACTAACGTCTGGAGAGGGAAGAGACTCAACAATAACCAGGCCAGGTCCTGGGCCGAGGGCTTCCCACGTGTTGCGAATTTTGCACTGTTAAATGGTGGTGCTACGATGATGGTTGGATCTAGGAATAAAGTTTGACTCTGCCCCTGGTCCATGTTTGAACTTTGGGCAAGTTACGAAGCTTCCCTAAGCCCACAGTAAATGGGAGAACACTGGGATCTGCCTCTTTCTAAGGTCATCTCTGGGTGATGCATCTGAAGTCCCCAGCACTGTGGCATGTCTTGAATGCATGTTAGCTACTCCAAAGCCTAGAACAGTCTGCAGATGAAACCACTGAGGTTCACAGCAATTAAGGAACTTGCTAATTTCATGCAGCTGAATTGGGTTCCAAGCCCAGGACTTCAGACTCCCAGGAAACAGCTCCTAATTCCTCACTTAACTGCTTTTCCTTCCTCGGAAACTTTCATCTTCACAATGTTCAACCTCCGTGGCCTTGGTGATCCTGTCTGTGTCAGCGTTGGCCTGTTTGCAGTCCCAGAAGACATTGCATGCTGCTGAGGTCAGCAGTCAGAGGGGTCTGTACCTGCCTCCGGTGCAGAGGGGTCCCCTATCCTGGGAGTCACAACCACACTGTTCCTTATGTGGGCTTGCTGTATGGCCCTGAGCAAGTCACTTCACCCCAGGCCTCAGTCTCCTCACGTGCATAATGGGGAAATGAAAAGTTCCCCAGGAGTCTGCCCAGTTGTAAAGTGCTCAATGACTTCACTTCCTTTATTCCTGGAGCACTGTGAGAAGTTACTCAGATAAGCTGTGGAAGGATTTTGAAAATTCAAGGTCTCGCTATGGCACAGGCTCTGGAGGCCAACAAGCCCAGGAATTAACTCCTTGCCCCACACTTCCTTGTTGAACCTGGTGGAATGGACTGGATGCGCTTTTCTACTCAAATGGCCTATGTTAAAATCTTAGCCTCCATTGTGATGGTGTTGGGAGGTGATTAGGTGGTGACGATCAAAACCTCTGGAATGATGTATGAGTCCATTTTCCAATGCTATAACAAAATGCCCAAGGTGAGTGATGCATAAAGAAAAGAAGTTTGTTTTTAAACAAAAGGGGTTTTGGAGGTTTGAGGGCACAGTGGCAGCATCGGCTGGGCTCTGGTAGTGACGTCATGGCATCATGGTGGAAGGTAAGATGGGATGGTGGAGAAGTCACGTGGCAAGACAGGAAGCCAGAGCACAGGGAGGGGTCCGTCTCACTCTCCTCCACCCCTTCTTTTATTTATTTATTTTTAAATAACTCGCTGTCTTGAGAACTCATGAGGCTCCTCCCACGAGGTTCCACCTCTTAGAGTTCTCAGCCCTCAGCACTGCCACACTGAGGACCAAACCACCAGCACATGAAACTTTGGGGGACAAACACTCTGAAGCCATACCAAGTGGAATGAGAACCCCTCTAGAAAGGGTCTCCAGGGAGCTCTCCCGGCCTCCTCGTACATGTGAGAGGTGGCAAGTCTGCAGCCCTCTAGGGGACCTCACCAGAAGCTGCCACGCCAAGAGAAACAGACTCCTGTCGCCGAAGCCCTCCAGGTGAGAGATACAGCTTCCGACAGGATATTGCACATGATTCAGGGGATATAGGATCTACACTGCCTCCAGATTCCCCAAACCAAGGGAGGACCCTACAAAATAATAAAAACATATACCAACAGGGCAATTGAAAGCATGGTTGGTGGGTGTACAGCAGCCCACGAACTCTTCATCAGAATTCTGTAATGAGACAGTTACAAAGGTCAAGAGTAAACGTTTAGAAACTTTTACAGCAATTTTATATCGCTGCCACCTCCACACGTCTGCTTTGCGGACATGTCTCATTGAAGAAGGTATAGATTTGTTCAATCATGGTTGAACTTGTAAACTGCAGGTGACTCAAGCTGTTTACCAGACACATGCAGTGGGACCAGGGGTCCAATCTATGATGGACTGGAAGTGTTTTAAGAAGGATCTGTTGCATCAGATAGTTTGAGAAACATTTTTTATAGGCAGGCACAGTCTTAAATCTTGAATAGGTAAATACATCCTTCAGGGTCCACTAGGAAAACAGAAATTGTCTAATATGGAGAATTTAATAGAGGGGATTGATCAAGCAGATAATGGAAGATCTGGGAAGCCCAGCAAGAGGTGACCACACAACTCTGAGATCAGCTATGGAAGGAGGTTCTATCACTTCTAGAACTGGAGGGAAAAGAGGATGTGGTACACCCAGCTCAACCTTCAAGACTGTCCAGAGGGAGCTAGACCCATGGCTAGGGCTGCCTAGTCCTGAAAGTTACGGCAGAGGTCCTGTCATTGCCAAGTTCACCATGGAAACAAATAATGAGAAATACCTTGACTTTCCTCCTCCCGTCCTCCTGTCTCCTGCCAGTGCCTTCCATTGATTGGATCTACCCAGAATCCAGGTGCCAAGAATCCCAGAATCCAGGGAAGCAAAGTGACTAGATTTGAGAGCCAACAAGCCAACCACTGTCCTAGGGCAAGAGAGCGGGACAGAGGCCAGATGGAAATGACCTCCAGTCCACCTCTGAGCATGGTGAGAGGGGGTGGATCAAGACCTTTTGTGTTCATCCCTCTCACCACGACCTTCCCTCTTGGCTGAGCAGACCAGGTCAGTTGACACTTGACTTCTAGAGTCTGGAAGGACGGAGGTGGAGAAGATGGAGTGTGTGTAGCTTCAACGCCAAGGACAGGAATAGGAACTAGATTGAAGTCTATTTCTCTAGTGTTACCCTCAACCTCCCTCTTGTGGATCAACTTCAAAGTAGGGGGGAAAAAATCCATGAAGTATGTGGTGCCCTCCATTTGCAGCAGAGATTTAGGAGTGTTTCTTAGGAAATGGAGAAAAAAACTCAAGGGGAAAGTTAAAGCAAAAAAAACAAAACAAAAAAAAATCAGAAATTTGAGAGAAGAGAACACTTGTAAAAAGAACTTGCCAGGCTGGGATTCAGGGAGAAAATTGATATTAATGAAACATCATGAGTGAATTAAGACAGCCAAAGTGCTCTCAGATGTCTGTGGAGACGGCTCCTCTCCCTGGCTTTTGGAAAAAGTTAACATGTAAAACTTCCTCATAAACAGAAGTATTTGAAGAATTTCAACTTGGAGACATTCCTAGCTAGCATCGCTCGTGCAGTTGGGAATACCTTTGATTAATTCCGCTGGTAATTAGGTTGGAGTGTGTTGGTGCCAAGTGCTCCCAAGAGCAGTAGGAAGGGCGAGGAGGAAGGCAGGGCCCCCAGGGAGAGTCCTCACTCCCCGCCGCCCTGCCTGGACAGTGAGGGAGCTAGATGGAACTTCCTGGTTTTACACATGAGACCAGTGCCCCTCAGACTAGTTCACATCATCTGTTAGAGTGTCATCAAAACCACACTGTGTGTCACTTTGTCACACACCACGTGGGTGTCTCATTAACACGTGTCTCTTTTCTCTGAGAACAGCCTCTCCCTCCCTTTGGACAAGCTCTGGCCGCCATATGTATATCACAAGATTTCAGTCATGGACAGAACTGATTGGATGGGGGTGGTCACCTGACTAGAGCTGAGCCAATCAGATTCTCACCCCACCCCCCACCCCTCCCCCAGAATTTGAAACTGGGCTTGGAGATGGCTTGGCCAGTTTCTACCCACTGCTTGAAGTGTGGATGTGTCGGCTGGGGGATGCCAGCTGCCTGCCTTTCACAGAGAGGACAGCAAGCAGAAAAAGACTGAGGAAGATGCAGATAAAAGGATCAACTCCAGGCCATGGGGCGTAAGAGAGAACCTGGTTACCCGTCTGTAGATCCTGTCCCTCTTGAGGCCCTGTTTCAAGGTGTTTCTTTGTTTTGAGAGACGGATCCCATAAATAGTCCCCCTTCTTATTTCTTGTGCAAATTTGAAGGGTTTCTGCTCTTTGCCACCAAGTCAACAATACCATGAGAAAATGGTGGCAGACACGTCATAGCCTGAGATGGCCCTGGTTCCTACCTGTGAGACTAGTCATGAATACTTTCTTAGTACTCATTTCAATTTAAGCAAACATCTACGTTATGGCTCTGATTCTCCCTTCCATGGTTTGAACATTTGTGTCCCTTCTAAAATTCAGGTTGAGAACTTAATTCCTAAAACAGGTCATTGGAGGTGCGGCCTTTACAGAGTAATTATCCACCAGGGCTGAGGCCCGTGGAGGGGCTTGGGGCCTTAGAGCAGGGCTGCAGGGGACCAGCCGTGCTCTTTATGACTAGTAGGGAACACACAGGCACCATCTTGGAAGCAGAGGCCAGGCCCTCACCAGACACGGAATCTGTCAGCACCTTGATTTTGAACTTCTCAGCCTCCGTCATTATGAAAAGTAAGTTTATACTGTTTATCAATTATCCAAGTTAAAGAATGTTATAACAGGAGGAGAAGCAGACTAAAACACTCCCATTTGGGGATGCCAATCAAGAGAAAAGAGGGTGAATATGCTGTGTGAAGAGGTGACTCTCCAAGGGCTGTCGTGACCAAGAGCATGCCCCGCCCACCGGCCTTGTGTCCCCCCATTACATTCACTCCCCTCTGTGGGGGTCGGCACAGGGTGATCCACGAGGAGGACAAGATCCCCATTCTACAGATGCCACCACGAAGCTTGGAGCTTACACGATGGCTCCTTGCACCCTCTAGCACCCTGGGTGCCTGTTTTAGAATTGATAAGAGCAACTTAGCATCAGCACCAATTGAGAGCTGTGACCCAGCTCTGACTCAGTACCCGATATCCATCCAGTGGACAAGGCCTTGGCCTGTCTAAGGAATCCTGCAACCCTCTGAGGGGAACGACTGACTGTCATTTCCCTGAATGCACTTTAGAGTTACTTAGAAAGTGTGTGGAAAAGGCGTTGGTATCTGAACCACATCCCAGACCCACTGATCCAGTCTCTGGATATGGGACTTGGACCTCATTCTTTAAAAAAAAAATATACTGAGATGATTCTGATGGGTTGAAAACTACCGAGCGGGGTGAATGACACGACTTTTGGAAAAGAGCAGAGATGCGTTTTGCTGGAGAATGCTGGGTCTTCACTGCGAGCAGGGACCATGAACTTCTCGAGTTCCTTCCTGGGGATGGGTCAGAGAAGGAGGGAAGACTATCATAGAATGGGACAGAATTGAGTTCCATGTTTCCTGTTATCTTTGATGTCACACTGGCTTAGACTTCCTGAAATCCATTCATGGTCCTTAATTAGAATTTGGACCCAATGTGGGAATTTATGAATATTCTCAAAGTAGGAGGAAACAGCCTTGTTAATAGGGGAACATCCTAAATCAGACTTCCAAAGACCTTCTTTAGCCTGCGTAAGGGAAACAGCCCTACACACCACACACACACACACACACACACACACACGCGCGCGCGCCAGTGATGGGCTTGTTAATGATACACTGGGTTTTAGTTAGTCATTAAAGTCGATCCGTGGGGACCTCTGTGTTTGCTGAACACCGTTGCTGGCATATGGTGGAGGCTCAATAAATATTTGTTGAATCTATGAGTAAATGAACATATTGTCACTGTAGAACTCACCACATGCTCTTTGGATTAGCGAAGTTCTTAAAAAGAAGTGTTAGGTGTTGAGATCCAAGCAGACACGAGCTGACCGGCCTCCCTTGAGAACCTGGGGTCTCGAGGCTGGAAGTCACAGATGTGGCCTCTGCGGGGTCCACCAGCTTTGCTTTCAAGGTTCTTGAGTACAAAGGGGCTGGGGCTGGGTGTGCATACCTCACACGTGTCCTATACCAGGGGGACAGCCCCCTCCACTCAGCTTCTCCTCTACTTTTTTGGGGGACACATGGGCAGCCCAGGGCCTCTCAGACTTACCAACCAAGACAGCCACAGGGGCAGAGAAGCATGAACTCATGACCCCCCTGATTTAGTGGCATTCCCAATGCCTGTAGGGGTATCTGAAATTTCTTGAATTATTTAAGAATTTTATTCTGGTGGGATAGTCTACCTGATCATCAACCCCAATAGAAATGGAGGTTGCCTCCCATGCCATCCTCATCTGGACCAGTCTGGTTTGGTTTTACGCGTTGGCATGATGGTGTCGGCCACAGGGCTGTGGCGAGGTGTGGATCCAGGCAAGTCACTCACTGTCCCGTGGTAGGAAAGCCACCTACCTTGCATTGCATTCCAGCCTGGGCCTCTAGAATCCTCAGATGGAGCTAAGTTATTGGTGGAGAAGAACCAAGCCTCCTGGTTCTCCTTCCCAATCCAGTTTGTCTTGTTCCTTCCTTTTGGAACATTTAAATCCCACAAGCCCTCCACTGGTTGAACAGCCAATGGGTTTTGATGGCATATTGAGGGGAATTAGTTGGAGGGGAGGGATTAACAATCCTTCCCTACGTCCACCAGCAGATCGGAGTTTTTCAATATGGCACCTTTAGAAATGCTTCCAATCCCTTTGCCAACCAAAGGGGAGCCATGGCACAGGCAGCAGTGGGCCTCAGTCTGTCTGCATGGTCACATTTTCTGGAACCAAAGGGCTGGTCATCTCTGCAAATGAGAGGGCAAGCTCTTGGGCATGGCTTCCCCAGGGAGGAGCTCAGCTTCCCCACAGACATGCTTTAATCTGTCTGGCAAACTGTGTGGACAGCTGTTTGTTTGCAGATAAGAGGGCCTGTGGACAGCTGTTTTTTTTCAAGGAGCTCTGGTTTGGAAATTCAAACTTTGAGAACCACATTCCCCACTGAGTCCCTGATGGATTCACAATATCAGAGGTGTCTGATGACGGCTTTCTTCCTTCATTTTAGTTTCTTTCCATGTCTTTACACACCAGTGCTGGTGGTCAGGACTGACTTCAGCACCTTCAGGATTCAGTGAACTTTCGTGGCCCTTTCTTGCCATTTTCCCTTTCCCAGGTGCTGTAAACTGAGATTTGGGTGTATCCAGTGCAAGTATGAGTCCTGTCTTCTGTGAGTTACACCAAGTAGCAGTGGGTGGTGCAAACCACACAGGTACATGAAGATATGAAGCCAAATGTGTGGCCTTGAGGTGCATTTATAGGGGCACAAGACCCCACAGCTGACCACTCATTGTAAGAGCCCTAATAAGGAGATAGCTAAGATGGCGGCTAGCTGAGAGCCGTAAGAGGTGTTTCAGTATTTTCACCTGATATTCATGCATTTATCTAAGAATCTTTCTATGCCCGTGAACACTATGTGACGCACCTGTAAGTTTGAGCTGTTAACACGTGTATACTTGTTAAGGCAAAATGTATTTAACCGGGTGAGGTTGGCTAGAGGGGAGGTTGGAGTTGGAGAGGTTGTTGGAGCCAGAGAGAGAAGTTAGAAGAAGGAAGAATAAAGAACCTACTCATTTCCAGTCTGCCTCCAAATTCTTTCTCTCAGTATCGTTGCTGCAGGCAGCAGCAGCTGCAGACGGCAACAAGTGGTGGCCCGTACGGGGAGTTCAGAATCGGCACATTAAGAAAACTGCGAAAACAATTTTAAAAATGGGCTCAAAAATGACAAAAATCCGAGCTGCTAAAGCTATTCAAGATTTATTAGAGATAGCTGAAGGATATGTGCTCTCAATTGAACCCGGGACTCAGGATGTTACTACCAGTGAGAGTAGCAGTAGTGAGGAATCAAGTAAAAGGGATTTTGAAAGCATAGCCTCCGCTGAGTCAGTTAGGACCAGTAAGGATAGTAGCAAAAGGAAATTAAGGAGGACCAAGATAGGGACCATCAAGTGGAGGAACCACTTGTGCCCTCTGCTCCCCCATGGAATGAATCAATTACAGAAACTATGAACGGTCTTTCTAGGCACTTGCGTGCCCTTGAAATACAGATTAACGGTTTTTCTGAGCGCTTGTGTGCTCTCGAATGTCAAAACTCACAGGGACATTGGGATCTGCCAGTATTTGAAAATGAAAATGGACAGAGGTACCACCCAATCATTAAATTTCAAAACTGTAAAAAATTTCAAAGAAGCAATAATGACCTATGGGCCCCAAGCTCCTTTCACGTTGAGCATGTTGGAGTCCATTAACACTTTAACTTTAACCCCCTCAGACTGGAAAGGCTTATCTAAGGCAGTATTGAGCGGGGGACAATACTTGATTTGGAGGTCACAATTCCAAGAGTTTTGTGTAGAAACAGCTAGAAGAAATGCGACTGCTGGATTTCCAGACTGTAACGTAGACATGTTAACTGGAGAAGGGCAATTTGCTGATTTACAGGTTCAGATTCAGTATGATCCTGGAGTTTATGCTCAAATATACGCCACAGCTGTTAAGGCATGGAAAACTTAACAAGCAACTGGTAACTTACAGGGTAGCTTGTCTAAAGTAATTCAGGGACCTAATGAGCCATATGCTGACTTTGCTGATTGGCTTTTGCGAACTGCAGGTAGAGTGTTTGGAGATGTTGATCAAGCTATGCCATTAGTCGTTCAGCTGGCATATGAAAATGCCAACAAATATTGTCAAGACGCTATCAGACCTTGGAAATCTAAAAGGGACCTTTCAGTATATATAAGATTATGCAAAGATATAAATGACACCTTTGTCACAGGAAATGTGGTTGCAGCAGCAATGAGAGGTGCTTCCCCTCAAAATTTCACAAAAAGAGCTCAACCTAAAAATTATTATAGTCAATCAGGTTATTCTAGGCAATATCCCCAAAGAGAAATAAGACCAAGCTCATATCGTGCCCCAGGCCACTGCCCCAAGTGTAAAAAAGGAAACCATTGGGCCAATAAGTGCAGATCTAAAACAGATATTTTTGGGAACATTTTGTCTAGGAATTCAAAAAACAGGGCATGGGGCCCAATGCCCTGGGGCCCACAAATGTATGAGGCATTAGAAGAGGAGTATCCTCAAACATCCATCCAGATGATTCCTCGACACAATCCCTCTTACCCATTGACTCCCTTGTCAGAGGAACAAGAGGAAGTGCAGGACTAGACCTCTGTTCCACCGCTCAAATAGTGCTAACACCTGAAATGGGGGTTCAACTGATTCCCACGGGAGTCAGGGGACCTCTTCCCTCAGGAACTGTAGGACTTATCCTTGGGCGAGGCTCTAAAAGCTTATCAGGTTTTCAAGTGACTCCTGGTGTAATAGACTCAGACTACCAAGGAGAAATTAAATTATGCTTAGTTCACCTTGAGGCATTTGCTCTGTTAACCAAGGAGATAGAATTGCTCAGCTTCTTCTCCTTCCCAGTTTACATCACTCATTTAAGAGTATGCCTCAAAATAGGAACAATAGGGGATTTGGTTCCACTGGCTCGGGACCTATGGCTTGCTGGGTTCAGGATTGTTCACAGAGGCCTATGTGCAAAATAAAAATTCAAGGAATAGAGATGGAGGGATTGATTGACAATGGGGCTGACTCTTCCATTATCCACGTACGACAATGGCCCAAGCACTGGCCTCTGCAGAAGGCTTCAACCAGTTTAAGAGGCTTGGGATATACTAACAGCCCAGAACAAAGTGCAACAGTTTTAAAATGGGAGGGTGATGAAGGGCATAAAGGAACATTTCAGCCTTATGTTTTGTCCAGCTTGCCAGTTACCTTATGGGGAAGAGATATTTTGCAACAAATGGGAGTACACCTCGCAACCAAGCCCGCAGGTATTAAAAATAAAAATCTACAGGGTAATCCTAACCCTATTAAGCTTAAAGGAAATCATCATCAAAAAGATAAAAGATATTTTTTTTAGGGGCCACTGAGAAAATAATTTTGAAAATACCATGACTTTCTGATAAGCTAGTTTGGGTCCCTCAGTGGCCCCTATCTAGAGAGAAATTATAAGCGGCCCACCTACTAATCCAAGAACAACTAGAAGCAGGACATATAGAACCTTCTACCTCTCCCTGGAATTCCCCCATATTCGTGATTAAGAAAAAATCAGGAAAATGGCGATTGTTACATGATCTTAGAGAAATCAATAAAACCATACAAATTCTGGGCCCTACCCAACCTGGACTTCCTAATCCTGTAGCTATTCCTAAAAATTTCCATCTTATAACTCTTGATATAAAGGATTGTTACTTTTCTATTCCTCTACATCCTCTGGATGCCCCAGGTTTGCTTTTTCAGTTCCTTCTATTAATAATAATGGCCCTGATCAAAGATTTCAGTGGCAAGTTTTACCCCAGGGAATGGCTAATAGCCCCACTATATGTCAAATCTATGTAGATAAAGTTATTCAGCCTATCAAGAACAAATACCCAGAGCTTATGTGCCTCCATTATATGGATGATGTTTTGCTTGCTCATCCTAATCAAGAAGTCTTATTCACCATATTTAGTGATATATCAGAAAACTTGAAACAATATGGACTAAACATTGCTGAAGAAAAGGTTCAAACTAGATCTCCAATATTATATATAGGATTCCAAATTATGGATACTTTTATTAGGCATCAAAAAATTTTAATAAATAAGGAACATTTGGCCACTCTTAGTGATTTTCAAAAATTGCTGGGAGACATTAATTGGCTTCGCCCTACACTAAGCCTCACTACTGGCCAATTAAAACCCTTATTTGATATCCTTCATGGGAACCCTGATCCATCTTCACCGTGAACATTGACTCCTGATGCTAGGAAAGCTTTAAAGTTGGTAGAAAAGGCCATTGAAGGATCCCATTGTGATAGAATTGATTTTGCTCGACTGCTGATATTGATCATTATTTCTTCACAATATACACCCACAGGAGTATTTTGGCAACAGGGGCCTTTATTATGGATACATTTGCCCATCTCTCCTAAAAGTACAATTGAGTCTTATACCTCTATGGTGGCTAAACTTATTCTTCAAGGACTTCTACTAAAATATTTGGAATTCACCCCGCTACTATTATTACTCCCTATTCATCATCACAGGTTGGATATTTATGCTTCAATGATAATGATTGGGCTATAGCTAGATGCTCTACTTCTGCAAATTTTGATAACCAACTTCCTAAGTCTCCTATACTATCTTTTTGTATCAATCATCCCATTATATTTCCACAGGTAATAAAAAATCAACCTATTCCTAAGGCATTAAATGTATTTACAGATGGGTCCTCTAACGGTACTGCTACAGTAGTCACTCAAAAAGAAAATATGATTCATATTACTGCCCATAAATCAGCTCAATTAGTTGAACTAGAAGCTATTACTATAGCTCTTGAAAGTTTTAAAAAACAGCATGTAAATATTTTTTCAGACAGCCACTATATTGTACATGCTGTCCCTAAATTGGAGCTAGCAGGTCCAATAGCACCTCATACTCCAGCCTTTAAATTGTTTTTTCAAATTCAAAACCTTCTATGGGAATGTAAAGAACCTTTGTTTATTGGACATATCAGAGCTCATACTAATTTGCCTGGTCCTCTCCATGAAGGTAATCAAAAGGCCGATGCCCTCACTCAAACAATCTTTCTATTTTCAGCAGTCCAACAAGCTACGTTGTTCCATTCTCAATTTCATGTTAATAGTACTACTTTACAACAAAGGTTCAAAATAACTAAAGATCAAGCTCGAACAATTGTGAAGGCTTGTCAATCTTGTGTGACACATTTGCCCAATCCACATTATGGGGTTAACCCAAGAGGATTGATGCCCAATCATTTGTGGCAGATGGATGTCACTCATGAGCCAAGTTTTGGAAAATTGCGATTTATTCATGTGACCATGGATACATGCTCAGGCATGATTTTTGCTTCCTTACATGCTGGAGAAAAAGTTAAAGATGTTACATCTCATTGTCTACAAGCTTTTTCTGCATTGAGCATTCCCAAAATGCTTAAAACAGACAATGGCCCTGCATATACATCCTCATCTTTCAAACAGTTTTGCGCAAAATTCAGTATACTCCATAAGATAGGTATTCCGTATAATCCTCAAGGCCAAGGTATAATTGAACGAGCTAATCGCACACTCAAAATTATGCTTTTGAAACAAAAAGAAGGAAATTGGACAAATCCTAGGGACAGATTGGCCATTGCCCTTTTTACTTTAAATTTTTTAACTTTGGATTCCAAAGGATATTCAGCTGGAGACAGACACTGGAATCCACACCAACAACATAAACCTTTGGTTTACTGGAAGAATGTTCTTTCATGCACATGGAAGGGCCCAGATCCAGTATTAATTTGGGGGAGAGGATCTGTTTGTGTTTTTCCACAGCACGAATCCTCCCCAGTATGGATACCATCAAGATTAATAAAACAGGTACCAACTCAAAAGGACCAAGATGAAGTTGTTGTGGAATCAAGATTAATAAAACCAGTACAAAATCAAAAGGGCCAAGATGAAGTTGTTGTGGAATGATTTTCTTAAAAGAGTTATTAATCCGCGCACCTGCGCAAGTTCGTCTCTTTTCAGAAGATGGGTAAATCTTTGCTTTTTCAGCTAAGAAACTTTTAAGCTGCGCGCTTTTTTCCTTCAATAATTCACAACTTAAGTCTCATTCCTCCCGGCCAGGATGAGAAGATCTCTCTTTAGTGTGCACACAATTGTATTTTTTCTCTTTTATATATGTCTTTATGTCTGTGCGCTTGTCTAGATTTCATGTAAATGTGACGTCACAAATATATGTCTTTATGTTTGTGCGTCTGTCCAATGTGACGTCACAAATAACAAAAACCGAGCGCTCATGAAAATTAATATTATATTAAAAAAATGGATCCAAATAACTTTAATTCATTTAAGTTAAAAAGTATTCAAATTGGGTAAACAATTAAAAAATGAAGGTACCTTCAATCTTAATTTATAAGTTTCTCTAGGACTTCTCTTCAGCAAGGAATATAACTAATACTGATCAACCTGATATTTTGGTATTTGTCATGGGATTGTTTATTTGTAATTAACTTTATTTGTTAAAATAACCGATTAATTTAAATTGTTTCAACAGGTATATTCATGGAAGGTTGCTGTGTATGCAGAGGCTCAAAAGTTCCAGCTAACAAATTATTTTTCTAAAATGCTCTTAGCTTTTCTTTAATTTATCTTAAATGTAATATTTTGTCAGCTAAATACCTTCAGTCTTTCTTTAATCCATTCTGAGTGTGATATTTTGCCAGCTTATGTTCATGGGAGCTCAAGCAGCAATGTGTGTGAGCAGAGATCAACTTCAATTACCTGATCTAATAATTCTATTTTTTAGTTTGACAACTCACTTCTTGACTCAGTGCTGGAATAGCACTGCCTTTCCTCTAATGATTGATGCTTGAGTTTCTAGGTAGCGGGCCCTGAAGATTTGTCGGTGGCATTGTCTCTACATAAAAAAGACGGCTTCTGCTACAGCTGCAGGGATCACAGTCGCTACAAGCATCCTTGCTGCTCAAGCATCAAACAACTTCACCAGCAGTGTGGCCTCTGCTCTGTATGCAAGAGGCCTCCTAGACAAACGTGTTAGCAAATGGACATTTTGATAAATCTTTCTACTGTAAGATGTTTGGGACATTGCACGGGACAATACCTTGTGGGTATTTGTCTAGAGAACTCAGTGCGTTATTTAATGGAACTTAGGGCAGCTGATTTGTTTAAAGAACTTGATACGCTATGGAACTTGGCTCGTCAGCAAAAAGCTTGCCGCCTTAGAACCTGAGCATCTCCTCATGATTGTGTGGCTGGTAGTCAATAACGGGACAGTCTCATGTGGCCGACATATCAACCTAAGACAGGAGTCAAGGGCACAGCCTTGATTATCCCATGACGGGTAAGAATGTTGGTCGCACATGTAGACGCCTAAGACAGGCACAATCGATCCTGATGTGGTGAGAGCTCACCCATCTATTTATCCCTCTTTTAAAACAAAAGGGGGGAAATGTAAGAGCCCTAATAAGGAGATAGCTAAGATGGCGGCTAGCTGAGAGCCATAAAGAGGTGTTTCAGTATTTTCACCTGATATTCATGCATTTATCTAAGAATCTTTCTGTGCCCGTGAACACTATGTGACGCACCTGTAAGTTTGAGCTGTTGACACGTGTATACTTGTTAAGGCAAAAAGTATTTAACCAGGTGAGGTTGGCTAGAGGGTGGTTGGAGTTGGAGAGGTTGTTGGAGCCGGAGAGAGAAGTTAGAAGAAGGAAGAATAAAGAACCTACTCATTTCCAGTCTGCCTCCGAATTCTTTCCTGTGGTCTTGTTGCTGCAGGCGGCGACAACTCCTGTGTCCCTGGGCAAGCCATTCAACTTCCTCCTGTCCCTACTTCCTTGTCTAAAAAGTGGAAGTCAGCGCAGAGGCCACACCTTAACTTGTGGAGTCAGATATAAAATGAGATAATTCATGAAAGGGTCTTTGCCTGGCACACGATAAATAAAATAAATGAAAACTGTTTTCATAATCACTATCATCGTCATTGTCATCGTCATCACAACCGCACTCATCATCAGTGTCATCAGTCACCACCACCATCGTCACCATCGTCACCACCATCACCATCACTGTGATCACCACCATCATCACCATCACCATCGTCACCATCATAACTATCACTGCCATTAACATCACTATAATCATTTTCACCATCACCATTGTCATCACCATCAGCACCACCATCACTATCACCATCATCATCACCATCAATATCAGCATCATCACAAAAACAGCATGGTATTGGCACCAAAATAGACTGGTAGACCAATGGTACAGAATAGAGGACACGGAGACTAACCCATATAACTACAATTATCTTATATTAGACAAAGGTGCCAAAAACATAAACTGGAGAAAAGATAGCCTCTTCAACAGATGGTGCTGGGAAAACTGGAAATCCGTATGCAACAAAATGAAATTAAACCCTTATCCCTCACCATCCACAAAACTCTACTCATAGTGGATCAAGGACCTAGAAATTAAACCAGAGACCCTGCTTCTAATAGAAGAAAAAGTAGGCAAAAATCTCTATCATGTCAGATTAGGCCCTGACTTCCTTAATAAGACTTCTATAGTGCAATAATTAAAATCAAGAATCAATAAAATAGCCAGCTTCAGCAATGGTGAGGCACTTAGCAACTCAGTGAGACCCTGTCTCTAATAAAATACAAAAAGGGATTGGGATGTGGCCCAGTGGTTGAGTGTCCCTGGGTTCAATCAGCAGTACCAAAAAAAAGAAAGAAAGAAAGAAAAAGAAAAAAATAAGAATCAATAAATGGGATGGATTCAAAAAAGCTTCCTCTCTGCAAAAGAAAGAACCAGTGAGGTGAATAGAGAGCCTACATCTCGGGAGCAAATTTTTACCACTCTCACATCCGATAGAGCACTAATCTCTAGAGTATATAAAGAACTCAAAAAACTAAACACCAAAAAAACAAATAACCCAATCAATAAATAGGCCAAGGAACTGAACAGACACTTCTCACAAGAAGATATGCAATGAATCAACAAATATATGAAAAAATGTTCAACATCTCTAGCAATTAGAGAAATACAAATCAAAACTACTCTTAAGATTTTATCTCACACCAGTTAGAATGGAAGCTAATAAGAATACAAACAACAATAAGTGTTGGCAAGGATGTTGGGAAAAAATTTACACTCATACATTGCTGGTTGGACTTTAAATTGGGGCAGCCAATATGGAAAGTAGTATGGAGAGTCCTCAGAAAATTGGGAATGGAATCACCATTGACCCAGCTATCCCACTCCTTGGTCTATACCCAAAGGACCTAAAAACAGCATACTACAGGGACACAGCCACATCAATGTTTACAGCAGCACAATTCACAATAGCTAAACTGTGGAACCAACCTAGATGGCCTTCAGTAGAAGAATGGATAAAAAAAATGTGGCATATATACACAATGGAATATTACTGAGCAATAAAAGAGAATAAAATTATGGCATTGGCAGGTAAATGGATGGAGTTGGAGAATATAATGTTAAGTGAAGTAAGCCAATCCCAAAAAACCAAAGGCCGAATGTTTTCTGTGATATGTGGATGCTGATTCATAGTGGGGTTGGGAGGGGGATCTTGGGAGGATTAGATGAAGTATAGATAAGGGCAAAGGGGAGGGAGAGGAAGGGAGGGGGAATCGGGTTAGAAAAGATGGTGAAATGAGATGGACATTATTACCTTAAGTACATGTATGAAGACACGAATGGTGTGAATATACTTTGTATACAACCAGAGATATGAAAAATTGTGCTCTATATGTGTAATATGAATTGTAATGCATTCTTCTGTCATATATAAAAATTAGAATAAAAATATCATCATCACCATCACAACCATTACCATCACTATAATTATCATCACCATCACCATCATCATCACTATAGTCATCATTACCATCACCATCATCATCATCACCATCACCACTATCATCACCATCATCGTCACCATCATCACCACCATCATCACTATCACCATCACCACCACCATCATCATCATTACCATCACCACCACCACCATCATCACCATCACCACCACCATCATCATTATCACCATCACCACCACCATCATCACTATCACCATCACCACCACCACCATCATCATCACCATCACCATCACCACCACCATCATCATCATCACCACCACCACCATCATCATCACCACCACCATCATCATCATCACCACCACCACCATCATCACCACCACCATCATCATCATCACCATCACTATAATTATCATTACCATCACCACCACCATCTTACTATCATCATCACATCAATATCCTCCTCCTCATCATCATCATCATCACAATCTGAGCTTCCAGAAATACCAACACTGGGTTTTCCTAAGAGGCCTTGGCCCTATTCATTAGGAAGGTCAGTGGGAGTTCCTTAAATAATGAAGATTTGGAGATGTGTCTGGAAGGTGGGAAGGTGGTGAAGATGTGGGGGCAGGTGACGAGTCAGAGGAGGAGAGAGGGGGACAGTGTAGTTGTGACAGGAGGACATGCCCAGGGGTGACTAGGAGCCAGCAAATCACACCTTTGGCCTGAGGGGTGCAAGAGAGAAGGGGAAATGAGAGAGGAGAGAATGAAGCAGGTCGGGCCTGGCTGTGGGGTTCAGGGGTGCTGGGCACCATGCATTGCTGTTGGTCAGAGAAAACGTGCATGCTCAGGGAGAGCCATCTGCTTCCTAGGAGAGAGCAGGCATCTGAACGAGGAAAATCTTTAGTCTTGACAAAATGGCCAACATCACGGCGTGCTTGGATGTTCTGTTTGTCAGATCATATCCTCTGCATCGACAGCACAGCCGCGGCCCTGTGACAGCTGCTTGGAAGCAGCTGTGTAGGACATTTTATTGGACAGTATTGAATTTGTTCAGACCCCTGCAATTTCCCTGGAAGGGGCCACGGATATGGGGTCAATTTACCCTCCGACCTGGAGCCACAAAGTTGATAATCAGCTGCCACCGTCTGCGGGGGAGATGAACCGCTGTGCGGAGCTGTTCAATAAATCTACTATTAGCAGGGAAAGTGCTTACACGCACTTAAAAAAAATTAAACAACAAAATAAGAACGGTTGATTGACAAGGCATCAATAAAGCTGTGCCGGTGCACTGTTGACCTCCCCCCCACCTGCCAATCTGTGTTTATTAGAAATCAGTTCCTATAAATAGCTGGTGGTAGAGAAAACAGCCAGCTGCTTCTCAAATGTGCAATTGTGAAACGCTAACTGTTTAATACGGGGCTCTTGGTTCTGTTGAGTTGGTGGTTTAGTGCAGAGAGGGAGGGGCTGCTGCCTGGAGGTGGCTAGCCATTCTTTTACTTCCACCTGTGAAGCAGAACTGCCGTTTCCCACCTCACATCTATTCTTCTTTGCTCACTAAATGAACCCCAATTTATTTTCAGGGTGGCAAATGTGTTCCCATAAAATTAATGGCCTTCTTACTCTTTAAAGCGAGGGTTGTCCACAGTTCTGACCAATGACACACAAGCTCAGCATTTTTGAGAAATTCTTATTGTTCTCATACACGCACTACCTCTTCCTGCCTGGAATGTGGACAAAAGTCTAGGGGCACAGCAGCCATACTGTGACTATGAGGTTTCGAGCTTGACGGTGGTGACCACTCTGCTAACTACGATGGAGCAGAAAGACGGGTGTGGCTGAAGTAGCTGGTGGCGTTATCGAGGCATTTATAACCCCAAGCTGCCCGTTCACAGACTCTGTTGTGTGATAAAAATGATTCATCTATTGAAGCCACAGTAGAAAGACTGTTTGCTAATTGAAGCTGACCACATCCCTAGGTGACAACCTTCTTCCAGAATCTGTTCTCAGACTTATGCTGCAGGTGGTAGGTGAGGACCGTACTCAATGTGGGTAAGGTAAAAACACAGTCATTACACTTTCTCTCATCATCCCGGAGGTGAGACACCTATTAAAAACTTACATATAGCATATAATATAATATGTAACTATGTAACAAAATCATAATGTAATAATAAGATAAAATGAAGATACAAATACATGGAAATTTTAGATTATGATCTCCAACCTATTCTAAGCACCTGGGTTGGTTTCATTGAAATCTTTGCAAATTAAAAACTTGGGACTTACTGGACTGAGAGTAGAATACGGCCGTTCTTGAGCCAGGTAGACGTGGGCTTGGATCCAGACCTGGGCTGCCCCTTCCTAGCTGTGGGGCCTGGGCCAAGTCTCTTCACGGGTCTGACACGCGCTGTGCCGCACGGGCAGTGGGGTCGTGGCATCACTTACTCTGGGGGTGATGGTGCCCGCGTCAAGCATTCTAGAGCCACTCCTCCCCGTTTCCCACCCGGGGGTCCAGTGTCACCCCCACACCCTCCACACGTACCTGAGGCATTGCTGCCTGTGAGCCTCGTAGGAGCCATTTCCCCAGCTGGAATCCACCTGGAACCCACTCGGCTTCCGCCCATGGGGTGCTGCTGGCCAGCTCTTGGGCCCTCCATGACATCTCCCCCCTCCTACTGGGCAGAGATGCTCCTTCCCGTCTCCCTGGGCCGTTCCCGGGAAGGCCGAGCACCGAGCACGCAGCAGAGGCTTCGTACAAGGCAGATTCCGTAAAGTTCATCCCCTTAAGGGAGGCGAGGCCTTCTAGGCTGGGCAGTGTAGGGGACCAGAGGGGCCTTAGCCGTAGTTCCCAGGGGTGAGGACTCCAGTGCTCCCGGCGAGGGCCAGGGACAGCGGGGACAACAGGCGAGGTGGCTGGAGAGGACAGCCTTGTCGCTTCTCTGTCTTTTCTGGAGTCCGAGCCCTGGACTCTGTCCACGTCGTGGTCAGCAAAGCAGGTGTTGGGCTGGAGGCTTCTCTGGTGGGTCCCCGGGCCAGGCCCTTCTCCCCTGGTCCTCTCCGGCTGCTCCAGACTTGAGTCTGTGCCTCTGTCTGCCCGCGTTTCCCGCAGCTGCCGTGCAGGGGCTGATTCAATAGAGGGGATTGACAGACAGATGGACAAGGCCTGGGAAGTCGAACGGGGCGGGAGGGCCCCCAGGACTAGGGCAGGAGCCGAAGGAGAGGGGGCACCACAGTCCCCGCAACCTGGGATCTCCAGGAGGAGCTGCCCAGCTGGAGCTGGGGCGGCGAGGTGACCCCCGGAGGGCCAAAGCCAGAGCCAAGGGGGAGGAAGCGCCCAGCGGCCCTCCCCGGCCGTCACTCTTCTGCCGGCCCCGCCCCCGAGGAGGGACGCCGGGAAGACCCCTGTCCAGGGAGCCTGGGGATGGCTTTCCCTCACAGCAGGAAGTGAGCAGAGGCAGACAGGCAGACCTCCCCACGGGCGTGGGGCGGCCGGGGCCATGGCTCCGCGTGACAGAGGGCAAGCCGAGGCTCAGAGAGGGGGGTCCGCTGGACGCCCCACAGCCTGGAGCGAGGCTCCTGACCTCCGGGCGGTGGGCACCCGGCTCTCTCCCCGCCCACCCGGGCCTGCCCAGGCCCAGCTGCGCTCTTCCTGCCGCTCCCGCCGACTTTTTAAGCCGCTTAATTAAAAACTCAGCTCCCGGAGCCTGGGCTGCAGCTCGGCCTGCGGGTCCTGTGGCCAAGTCCTCCTCGGTCCCTCAGGGAGTAAGAGAGCCACGTGCCCAGGAAGGCCACGTGACATGAGCCAGCCGGGCCAGGCCTAGCGAGGAGGGAAGGGACCCAACCGGCTCGGGGTGCAGCCCACGGGCCAGGCCTGCCGCTTCCCGGAAGGCTGTCCCCGGCTTCCCTTTCCTCCCGGGGCTGGGGGCTGGCCTGTCGGTCCCTGTCTTGACCACAGTGGGTGGGGACAGGCCCCGGGGCCCTTCCCAGCCCCACTCCGGGCCTGGCTCTCAGCCTCGCCTCAGATCTGCCCTCAGGGACAGGCAAGGCTGGAACTTTGCCCCTTTCCACTGAGGAGGCTGCCACCAGTCCTGTGACCAGCGCGGGCTGAGATCACGGGGTGAAGGGCAGGTGGCGCCCACCCGTCCTGGCCAGAGCCCCTCCCCGCACACCCAGCCCCGGGGTGGTGGGTGGGAGCTGCCGGGGGTCCAGGCGCTGCCTCCTTCAGACGCGGGTCCTGGGAGGCTGTGAGTCCCCGCAGAGGCTGCGACGCCCTGCCAAGGCCTGGACAGGCTGGTCCCCTCTGAGACACACGTGGAGCCTTGAGCACCCCTGTGCAGTGTGGAGGGCGGGACTGTGGTCCCGGGTGGAGCACTCCCAGGGGGTGGGCACCCCTCCCCTGGGAACCGGCCCTCCCCTGTGGCCGTCCTGGGGTTGGCCCCCTCTCTCCCGTTCACACGGGGCCTTCTGTTTCCCGCCATGAGCCAGGGCAGCTCCAGGCTGTCCCCAGATGCCCCCACAGGATCTGAGACTTAACAGCCTCTGGAGCCATGAGCCCCCCAAAAGTCCTTTTTTCAAAATAAATTGCCTGATCTTGATGCTTCTAGTATAGCGACAGGAAATGGACTAAGATGCTCCTCAGTCCCCAAGAGTGGCCTCAGTCAGGGCTTGACCAGTGGCCAGCATGGACACCAGGCCTCGGAGTGGCACTACCCAGGGTGGGGGTTCCTGCTGAGGCAGGCTGAGGCTAGACACCAAGGGGGACCGGCTCCTGCTCAGCTCCCTCTCTCGCCCCACCCCCGTCTCCCCTAAGCAAAGAGAGTCACCGCACCCCTGTCCCTCGCTCTGCTTCCAGGGGGGCTGACGGAGGTACTGGTGAAACCTTTGAAATCATCTAGTCCGAACCTCCCTTGTGCAGAGTCCCCTCCACTCCTGCTCCCGGAGCCAGGACGGGTCACCACGCCCTGCGGCAAGTCTCACTGTGCCCACTTGTCATTGACGTGTCTCTCTCTGTCCTCTTGATGGACAGGCTGAGTCGCGGTCAACTTTATGTCTTCCTGTTCAGGGTCTGTGGTGGTGGGCGTCCAGTGATAAAAACAGCGATGACCGCGGCAGCGTGAAGGCTAGCGAGCACCTACCCCGCGTCTCTGCCTGCACCGATTCACTCACGCTTTGCCGGATCCTCCTGAGGAGCAAGGATCACCATCCCGTTTTGCAGATGAGGAAACTGAGGCCTGAAGAGAGGATATGGGCGGGGTCGCCACACTCCGAGCCCTCCGGGGGGGGGGCTCCCCATCTCTGAGCGGAGGCCTCGCCCGCTGCAAAGACAGGAGAGGGCATGTTCGTGAGATGCCCGAGCCCTGCTTCTCGCCTCGCCCCACAGGTGGCACAGGGGGGCAGTGCCGCACGCCACAGCAAGGCCCCACAGCGCAACGCGAGTGACGGTGGGGAGGGAGGGTGGATCGCAGCTGTGGTCAGTAGTTCACCAGCTCCAGACACGAGGGCTCTCCAGGTGCCCGTGGGTGGGCGGAGGTGGACAGCGTGGTAGGAAGGAAGCTGTGGCTCCGTGCTCTGGCCACGATCCCCGTCAAGGCATTTACTATGGTTTGAGTGAGGCCCCGAGGGTGGGGAGCCTGGTCCCCAGTGTGGCGATGTGGCAAGGAAGTGGGACCTCGGGAGGTGGCCTAGTGCAAGGTCATAGGCCATGGGGGATCTGCCCTGGGAAGGAATTAATGAAGACCCCAGGGACCCTGTGAAAGGATTGTTATAAAAGAGTAAACCTGCCCCCCCCCCCCGCTCTGTGTCTTCCCGTCTCACCCTGTGATCTCTTCCTACCCCCTGTGCTCTGCCATGAGGCCATCCACCAAGTGACACAGCCAAAGGGGCCCTCCCCAGAGCTCAACAGATGTGGACACCATGCTTCAAACCTCCAAAACTGTGAGTAAATACATCTCTTTTCTTTACCAATTATCCAGCCTCGGGTATTTTGTTACAGCAACGGTAAACAGACTGAGACAGTATTTTTATCTCCACTGGAGACACATTAACTGCTCAGACATTAACATCTTCTTGCTCTTTCTACCCAAGATGTGAGCCTCATAGAGAAGCTCAGCATCTCAAGAGTACAAGGAACTCTAGGGGTCATGTAACCTACCCCTAACTTGGAATGATAGTACTAGCAACAGGACTCGTTCACATGTAAAGAGCCTGTGCTATGACACAGGTCCTCTGCTCAGTGCCTTCTGTGTTTGCCTCAACCATCCCCAGAGTAGGGGCACCAGGCATCTCTAATTTTTTGGAGAAGAAGTGAGGTGTGGAGAATGAAATAATTTGCTTAAAATCAAACAAAAAGTAAGTATATTCTTTAGGGTGACCAGCACTCCCCAAAATCTTAGGGTGCAACACACAGTGACTGACCATGGGACTCCCTAACAGGTGTCTCTGGTCACTGGGTTCTGTCCTCTCCGTGGTGTTTTGGGGACCAGACTCCATCTGTGACTCTACCCGGGGTCTTGCTTCCGTCAACCATTCCCTCTGGAAGGAGGAGGGTGGAGTAGGCATGCGTGCCCTTAGAACCTCGGCCCTGAGGTGACACGTGTCACTTCCGCTCCTGTCCCATGGGGGAGTCAATGAGGGCACCCCATCCGGATGCCAGAGGGGAAGGCTGTCACTTCTCAGGGACAGCAGAACGTACTGCAGAATGAAAAGGAAAACTTGGGTGACAACTAGCCATCTGCCCCACCCTAACTCCCTGAGGGAGGTAGAAGGAAGGGGGACAAAATCTTCCCTGATCCTCCTCCAGCCAACGGCCTCTCAGGCCGGGTGGGGCAGAACAGGTCACAGGGAAACCAGCGAGCAGCAGTGTCGCGGTGGGCTGAGACCCGGGACCCTCCACCACCTGGGAGTGGGCAAGCTCCTGATAGAATGAGCAGGATCTGATTTCCCAGGAGAAGGCGGAGAAAAGGGGAAAGGATGTGGAGAAACCTGCTGTTTGAGTCTATCCCACGTTCATTGATCAAAAATCGGTCCCACCAATGTTGAGTGGGCATCCGCAGAGCGCCAAGCCCTGGCTGCTAGCTGTGGGCAGTGTCCAGGGCCGCTCTGACTTCCACCTACATTGCCCGAAACTGCCACGGTCCCCTACAACCTCAAGGCAGCTAAACCCCAGAGGTGACTTCTAGGGAGCTCCCGGCAGCAATAGATGCTATTGGCCAATGAAAGTTGCCTCTTTTCTTTGGGGCAGCCAGAAAAAAAAAAAAAAAAAAAAAAAAAAACAAAAAAAAAAAACTCAAGGCCAGACACGGAACTAACCTGACCAGATGTGGAGGGACCCCCGCCCCCCAGCAACTCCATCATCAGAGGAGGCTACGACGGACGGAGACCCAGGAGCCCTGACCCACAAGCCGCCCCTCTGCCCGGTTCCCTGGAGGGGACAGGGAAGAGCCTTCCCCCATCACCGTTGATGATTAAACCAAGTTCATGTTCAGAATGTACATGAAGTTATTTGGGCCAAATTTCCATGTTAACTGTTCAGATCAGAAATGCTCAATGTCAGTTACATTTGGTTGGATTCTAAGACAGCACAGTCAAGATCAAGCACATGTGGCTGATTTGATCCAACCCAGAGAAGAAACGCTTTTTCCCTTCTGCTCAGCGAGAACATTAGGCGCATAAAGATACACGCGCGCTCGCTCCCTGCCAGAAATGTCGACTGCTTTTGATCTCTCCCCCTTAGATATTAAAGTTCCCGGCTCGGCTGGCCCTTCTGCGAGGCCGCCCCCAAGGGCTCGCAACCCAATAAACAAGCCTGGGGCCCAGAGGGTGGAAGCTGTTTGCTTTTGCGCCCGAGCCCTGTGGCCCGAAGGTCGTGTTTAATCAGCCTCAAGGTTTTGGTTAACATTGACTTGGAGTTTAAAATAGCATTTCAGTAAACTCAGCCCCTTCCTGCCCCCGCCCCCGCCAGGGGAGCAGGAGAGGGGCCGTGGGGGGGGGGGGGTGCATGTTTGTTGTTAAGGTTCAGAAGCAAACGAGCTGGGCTTGGCCGGTGGCCACCGCGGCACAGAGCCAAAGGGAGGGACCTGGCCCGAATGCCGGACCGGGTCCTGCATGGCCCCTGGTCATAGGACTTGAGTGGCCAGATGGAGGCTGAGGGCGCAGTCTCCCTTCTGAGGCTGGAGGTGGATGGGGCCGTCCAGTTGGGCGTGGGCCAGCCCCGTGGGACTCCCTTCTGCCCGCCAGAGTGGGCGGGACGCGGGAGCAAAGTTGTCCCCGTCTGTCCTGGCAGCCGATGGCGGATCCAGCCGTGATGGAGAGGTGGAAGGACCTCACGGCCGTTCCTGCCCTTGGAGGGGACATTCCCGCCGCGGTCAGGCTCCTGAGATGGCCGCGGGGCTCTCGCTGTTCTCTCCGGTTCTCCCCCCCTTCCCGCCTTCCCGCCGCCCCGTCCTTGCTGGACGGTCTGTGGACGCCTTGGCTGACCCGGTTCCTCCACGCTTTCCTCTCGCATGGACTTCGTGGAGTAGCGGTGGAATGTTTCTGGAGACGTCACACCCTGCACTGTGGAGGGACCTCCTGGGACAGCTCGGGCTTCGTCCCCGACCCTCCCGGCTGTCACGAGTTGGGGAGGACCTGCCCGGGGCAGTCGGGGTCCTGCCCACCCTGGAAGCAGGGCGAGCTTTGAGCAGGGGTCGTGCTGCCCTTGAGGTGTGGGGCCCAGGGGCCGCCATCCTGCTGGGCGGCCAGCATGTCCAGGGCCAGGTTCCTGCAGCGGTGACTCGGGTCCCACGCAGGTGCCCAGCAGATTGGGCCGGGGCAGCACCTGTGGGTCCAGGCAGGCAGTCCTGGCCTTCATGAGATAAAGCAGGATCGACCCCACGCTTGTCTCCTGGGCAGAGCCCCAGGGAGAAAGAGATGGGCTGCCCGCTCAGGGCCACCCTTGCCACCGCGCCCCTTTCATCAGCCTAACAAATGCAGGCCTGTGAGAATCTGACCCATGGAGTAATGAGACCTGTCACGGTCCAGTCCTGACCTAAGCCCTGAACCAGGCCTGCGAGGCAGGAAGAGCAGCACGGGGGTCACGGAGTCCTTCTCTTGTCTGGTCATTCATGGGGGTTAGTTCCTGGTGGTGCCAGCCACAAAGATGAATGTGTGGCCCATGCCCTGCCACCCTGCAAGAGCTGCTAACCTCCGACAGGAGGTGAACAGAAAAATCATCCCAAGATGTGGGGCAATCTCTAGAGCAGAGGGGGGGGGGGGTTGTGCAGAATGTGATGGGACCCAGGAGAGGCGGTCACCACCCGTGCAGAGGGTAGGCTTCAATGAGGAGGTGATACAGATGCTGAAAGGCTTCACCTCATTCAGAACACTGGTACAGGCAGCGATAGCAGCATGTGCAAAGGTCCTGGGGTATAGAAATGCATTATGTATCCTGACAGCACTCATGTACTTAACATGGGGTCAACATTGGGCACAAGCTGTGGGCAAGAGACGGCCATGGCTGCAGAGAGGTTTGTGCTTTGGGATGGGCTGGGGTGGATGGTGAGGCATTCATGGGGCACCATGGGACCTGAGCTCCCTGAAAGTTCAGCAGACATGGAGATGGCGGTTCATCCTGGGCAGAGACAAGGAGGGCAGAGCCTGTGTGAGGAGGAAAGAGGGGCCAGCACGGTCTGGTCTTCCACGGCTATGTCACCAGTGGCCGCGACCACAGCAGACTAGAACACCACCTCTCAGCTCGCGGGTCTGCACTCAGGAGTCGGGGCCTGAGGTCCGCAGTTCCGGGGTCAGTGTCTCTGGCTGAGACTGCTGTGCTCCCGGCCTGCAGAGCTCACCTGGGGCTCAGAGTCCTCTCCGGGCCTCTCTGGTGGTGGGCAGAGTCCACTCCCTGGTACTTGCAGGATCGAGGTCCCGGATATGCCACCGGGTGCCAGCTGGAGTCTGCCCGAGAGCCTGGCATCTGCTCTCTCCACGGCCAGCGGGCCTCCGGCCTTCCTCCTGCACCTAGTGAAGGGCTCCTGTGGCCAGCTCAGGCCCACCCAGGTCGTCTCCGTGTCTGCAGGTCGACAGCAGACGGGGGACGTGAGTCCCATCTGCAAGTCCCTCCACAAGGCCCCGGGGTGGGCAGCCAGGGCGCAGCACGGGGCCTGCGCGGGGGAGGAGGGGCCCGGGCAGCCGGGGCTCGGTCCTGGGGGGCAGAGGAGGTGGCCCAGGCCGTGGAGGCCCTGCCTCCTGATGCCACTTGCCCTGTCACCAGAGAGGTGGCTTTCCAGATGGCCCTATGTCAGGGGCTTCAGGTCCGTGGAAGCCACTATGTCAGAGACTGGGCTCCACAGGGCTCCCGACCGGTGTGGGAGGAAGGGGTGGGCAGACTGCTGTAGGGAAGAGGCGCTGGGCCCCAGCTTGTCCCCCAGGCCCACCAGCCTTCGGTCCCTGCTGGCCTCCTTGTACCAGCACAGCTTCCTAGAGAAGCAGGAAGTCCCCACCCAAGTTCCTTCTGAGACCCTGTAGGTGGGAGACACCACCTCCGCCACTTTCGGGGAAGACATTAGATAAAAGCCCGGGATAAGCTCAATGCAGTGGCACATGCCTGTAATCCCAGTGGCTCGGGAGGCTGAGGCAGGAGAATCGTGAGTTCAAAGCCAGCCTCAACAACTTAGCAAGGCCCTAAGCAACTTTAGGGAGACCCTGTCCCTAAATAAAAAATACAAAATAGGGCTGGGGATGTGGCTCAGTGGTTAAGCACCCCTGGGTTCAATCCCCAATATCAAAATAAATAAAGCTTGGAAGAGCCAGGGGGTGCCCACAGGGACAAGAGGTGTCCACAGGGACGGCCCCCTTGAGCTGCAGGCTCTGTCTGGGTCACTCCTCTCTGAGGCCCATCCCACTCAGATGTCTGTCTCTTCTTCTTCGCCTCCTTCTAGAATCTGCGGGGCTCAAGGCTTCCCATCCACACAAGAGCCCTGAGCCCAGAGTCCGGGCAGCCCCGGGGGTGTCCGTGGTACCCTGACAGGTGAGAAGGCCATGACTCTTGAGTCCTGAGGACAGGGCAGCGTCCAGCCCCCAGGAATGGCCCGCAGAGCCGCGCGTCACCCAAAGTCAAAGAGCAGAGGCCTTCCCGAGGAGGCCGGGCCTTCCTGCGGCTCCACAATCGCAGCTCGCACCCCGGGCTGCCCTGCCCCCCCTCCTGTCCTCCTCTCCGGAACCTGCCCCGTCCCTCCCACCGCGACCCTCGGTTCTGAGATCTGACTCTGAACTCTCCAGTGACTGAGATGAGGAGGCGGCCGTGGCGGTCAGCGCCTGAGTCGCCACGCTGCTGGATGCTGACCTTGGGCTCGCAAAGGACGTGGTCCGAGGGGTTCGTTAGAAAGCGCCCGGCGCGAGCGCTAATTAAGCCTCACTGTTTACCTGGGGCGGGGAGGAAGGGGCTCCCGCCCAGGAGCGGCTGTCTCCCCTCTCCTGCTCACCCTCCACCCCAGCAGGCTTGGAGAAGGGCAGGTCGATTTTTAGGTTTGGGGGGAGGTAGATCTTTGGGGTTAG
This sequence comes from Tamias sibiricus, assembly GCA_025594165.1. NCBI lineage: Eukaryota > Metazoa > Chordata > Mammalia > Rodentia > Sciuridae > Tamias > Tamias sibiricus. The sequence goes on from CM046672.1 coordinate 30,530,826, forward strand.
GGGTGAGGAAGTGAAGCAGTTCAACCAAAGCTAATTAGCTCCTTCTAGCTGCATGACCTTGATCTCTCTGAAGGTCATTTTGCTCATTTGTAAAGTGGGGGAGTGATCACATTTACCTGTGAGGCTTGCTGGGGGGATAAGAGGGGGGCGTGTTGGTGTGGGCAAGGCTGCATGCCCACCCGGTGTCCATCCTGCTCTTCTTCAATATCTGCAGACCCGTGGTCCTGTGTGGGGTAGTAAAAATGCCCAGATAAAATCATGCTTTTCTGGCTTTCCTCCTTTAAGGATGCCCATGAGCTATGAAGAGCAGCTGGTGGTGGTGGTGGAGTCTCCCAGGAACATCAGAGTGGGCATGTTCAGCTGCGAGATGTCTCTTCCCTTCCCACTTCCTCCTCCTTCCTGCCTGGAGTGCAGACGCGATGGCTGGAGCTCCAGAGGCTCTTTTTGGAGCATGAAGCACCCTCAAGAATAGATTCAGAGATAAAGAGAGTGGGACTAGAAGGTGGAGATAGCACACTGCCCCTGGACTGTCTATCTCTGGATTTCTTTGAAGGGATAGCGAATGAACCTCTATTTTTATTTAAGCCATTGGTTCTCAAACTTTAGCCTGGATTAAAAAAAAAAAAAAAAAAAAAAAAAAAAACTTCACCTGGGAAGCTCATTAAAACACACAGTATTGGACTCCAGACCCAGATCTTCTAGTTCAGGAGGATGGACCCCAAGGATTTTATTTCTATCGTGTTCTCAGAAGACACGGTGCCTTCTGGTCTGGGTGTCATACTTGAGAGCAAGGAGCTCAAGCCGAGTCCAGCAGTACCAAGCAGAACCGAACCCTAACTCATACACCAAGTGAAGACTTCACACTCAATAAATGGGGTGTGGATCTCTGCACAGGAATGCAGGGTTGTGTTAGAGGGGGTCTACCTACCTGTTCACCGTCCAGGGGGTCTACCTGTTCACCGTCCTGGGACCCAGCCACAACACTACCTCCGAGGCCCCAGGGGCTGGAAGGGAACAGAAAACTGCTGTGACAAGTGCTCCACCCACCTCCACCAAAGGGCAGGCCTGACCCCAAGAACCTCAGTCGAAGCCAGGTTGTCCCAAGGCCCCCACCTTGCTCAGGCCGACACCCGCGGTCCAGCTTGTCCCCGTGTCCTTAGACTGTGCTGGTGTGTGACACAATGAGAAAGCAGGGGCCTGGCGTGCACTGCTTCCGGAGCCACGCCCTCTGCGTGCATCATCTCATCTAATCCTCGCGGTCCCTTTCACGGTCGCGGTAAGGGAGGCTGGTGACGTCCGGCTGGCTTCCCCGCGGTCACAAGACGCGAGCAAGCGATGGATCTGAGCTTGGATCTGTCTGCCACGAAGGCCACCTTGCAAACAGCGAATTGCTGGAGTCACAGGGACGGCGTCACCAGGGCTCTGCCCTAGGCTGCGTCCAACCACATTCCCAAGGACAGGGGAGCAAGGGGGCTTTGGGGCAGCTCTGGCAGAGGGTGGGGAGAGTTGGACCTACCTCAGCTCCCTCCCTGTGGCCTTGGGCCCTCATTAAGGGCCAGCACGAAGCCCTGGAGAGGTTGGGGTGGCCCCCCCCAGCAGGTGGGCGGTGGTGACAGATTGGAAGCCCTGCTGCTCCTGAGGGGAGGGTCGGTGGCCCAGCATTGCCATCTGTTCCAGTAAAATATGAGGCTGGGGAAGCCCAGGCGTCTCTCTGCACCGAGCAGTGACCTTGCCATCGGCTCCCAGGCGAACTTGATTTATCAACTCCAGCCTGGGCAGCCGGAGGCGATGGATGAGCTGCCGGGGCTGCGGACGAGAGCAGGGTCCCGGGAGCAGCGAGGCCCTGGGCATGGGGCCGTTTGTCACCACCGAGCCCTGCTTAATTGTGGGAAGATGAGGCAAGGGGCGGGGGACTGCACCGCATCCATCACAGCCCTCCACGGTGCCGCCGGGGCCTCGTCTGCCCACGAGGACGCTCCCATTGGAGGGGGGACAGGACAAGGCCACCACTTCACGACAGAAGCAGTGTGGCATCCAGACCTCCGAGGTGGCCCTGCGGGAAGGCGCTGGACAGTTAGTGGTGTCCGGCCCCACAGAACCTGTGCGCTCCGTGGTCAAGGTGTCCTGGGTTCGAATCCTGCCTGTGCCCCTCCCCTGCCACGGAGCAGCCTGGGACTTCTGACTCCTCCGCGTTCCTCACCAGCTGTGGGGTTTGGAGCAGGGGACCTTGTGATGGCTCCCAGGCTGACCCGACCTGTCAACTCCAGCCTCCGTCCCGATCTGTGCCCAAACCCCCTCATTTGTAAGACGGGGCTGAGGACAGCACCTAGCCGTAGAACTGTGTCAGCGCCTTAGGACTGTGAAGACGGAACCCACAAAAGAGGCGGCTTAAGACAGCGCGGTGCACGCTTGTGTGGCTCTGGAGACTGGAAGTCTGAGACCAAGGCGTTGGCAGGGCCATGTCCCCTCTCTTCCCTGGCCTCTGGAACCACTTGTGGTCCCCGGAGCCCCTCAGCTTACAGCCACTGCAATCTCTGCCTTTGCGGTCACACGGTCATCCCCTCCTCTGTGTCTGTCCCCCTCTTCCATTTCTGAGGACTCTCGTCGTTGGGTTTGGGGGCCCCTGGGGGGTCCAGATGATCTTATCGAGCATCTTTAATTTACTTACAGCTCGCTGAGACCCTTCGTCCAAATCGGGTCAGAGCCACAGATTGTAGGGCTTGAGGTTTGGACAGAGGTTTCAGAAGGGCCACTACCCAACCCACTCTGAGTGATGTCATGAGAATGAGAGAATCAACATTCGTAAACTTCTTAGAAGAGGAAGTTTTGGCACGCAGTGAGTGTCCAGTCCCTGTGTCTAGCTAGCCATCTAAAGAATTAATGCATAACATTTAACATGTTGTGCCTGTTGTGTCGATTTTATGTGTTGCGTGTTCATGTCCTGTGTGGATGCAGGTGCAAGCAATTAACGCACAGGAACACGCACCGTAGCCCACCTACGTGCATGTGTTCCCAGGACACCGAGGCTCCCTTCAGGAGGCAAGCCTGTCTCACGTCAGGCCTGGAGATGACGAAGGGCACAAGGTGGGGTCACCGACCTCGGGGAATAGTGGACCCTCAGCACACGGGGGGTTTGGGGACGATCACGTGGTGTCGGACCCAGGGCTGGGGGAGATCCAATCACTCCGGTGTTCCACAGATATTAAATGAGCACCTAGGACATGCCAGGTGCCGTCAGGAATGAAGGCTGCGCAGCCAGCCCTGACATCGCCGAGCCCGTCCTGGGGTGGGAAACGGACGGAAAACAAATAAAATACCGTGTCCTGTCCACCAGTGTGGGACTGAGCCCCTGGGCCCACGGGGGCGGCTGGAACACGCGGGCTCTGACGCCAGGCTCCAGACAGTTAGGTCAGCACGACTTGAATGGCTGGGCCCAGTCGGGGTCTGCAGGCGGTGCTGAGACTGGCAAAAGGGTCCCACGGGCCTGGGCATGGCCCCCCCCGGACACACTGGTGGCAGGAGTGAGGCTGCGGGCGACGCGCATTCTCCTTCTAACCAGCCAGGGTTGGGGGGCGGGGGCGCTGCTCCACGAGGAAGCATTTGGCCGGGGCGGAGAATGGCAGGGCCGGGTAGGTGTGGAGCTTGGCATGCCTGTGACTCGGCCCAGTGGTGGAGGGGCAGGGAGCTGGAGGGGGCCGTCCCTGCGCTGTGTCGGGCCTGCCACCGTGAGCTCTCTGAGCTGCCTCTGGCTGCAGCCGCTGCTGCTGCCGCTCGAGATGCTGGCTGTCGTGGTCTGACTGTCAGCCGGGGTCAAGGAGACTGCTTTCTTTGTACCTGTGCTTGACCTTGCTTGAATCGTGAGCTCTGAATTGATGGGGACAGACGAGGGAGCTGTTCTGGTCAGTCTTTTGCTGTTGTGACCAAAAGACATGACAAGAATAGTTTCAGAGGAGGAGGACTTTATTTGGGGGCTCATGGCCTCAGCGGTCTCAGTCCACAGATGGCCCTGAGGTCAAGCAGAACACCACGGCGGGAGGGTGTGGTGGGGGATGGCTCAGGATGTGAGGATCAGGAAGGGGGGGCTCTGCTCTTTAGGGATAAAATATCTACCCCAAAGGCAAGGCTCCCCGGGACCCACGTCCCCCAGCCACACCCCACCTGCCTGCAGTCACCCCCAGCCAATCCTCTCAGGGACTTAAGGCACTGACCAGGTACAACCTCTCACAGCCCGAAGCTCTCGCCTCTAAACCTTCTTGCATTGTCTCACCCATGAGCTTTGGGGGGTCACCTCCTACCTGAGCCATAACAGGTAACAGGAGCAGTG